>JXXA01002180.1:0-12046 GCA_000956255.1 Anopheles punctulatus | reverse complement strand
TGGTATGTGGGATAATTGGAATAGCTATTTTATCGAAAACAATAAATCAATTGTGCTTAATAGAGAACAGCTTAATTTTTCATGAAAATGTATTTTTTCTACCTCTTTTTGACAACAAGAGTCACAAAAACATCAATTGAGAACCAGTTGAGAAAAGATTTGCAGAGCCCACGTCATAAAATGGGTGGGGTGACTTGCTACACATCCTACCATACATTTTTCCCTACGACACAAAGTTTGCAAGCCCATATAAACGATGCAGTTTCCATGAGTGCCGAACAAATAAGTTGAGGGGATGGAACATTTAGATTTTTTAAATATATAAGTAATGTACGATTCTAAAGATTGCGACTAACAAAACACACAAATTAAAAAGCGTTTGGAAATATTAAATTCTGTTTAAATACGTTATAACAAAAAAAACATGTTCCATTATGGAAAGAGAGACAGAAGATTTTGGCGTTCCAACTAGGTATATGCTACGAGCCACATAATACCTCAACAACGCTAGCTGCGGCGCATTGTGTAGAGGTGGAGCTACACTGCAATTTATAGCGATCTCCTTCCGGCCCCTGTTCGAAGTACCCTAGCCGCGAAAAATTTACACACAGCTGATTACTATTTCATAATTAATTAGGCGTGTGCGCGGCCGCGGCAGCGGTTGTTCGTTTACGAAACGTAACACCGAATTAGCTGGATTACGAATTTGCTCCAAATATGAGTACCGATGAACGGTGGGGGTGGGTGGTTTAATTTTCATTTTGCGTGACCGACAGTTGAGCTAGCGAAAAACGAGCCGACTCCGTGTAAACTTATAACATATATTTTCCGATCCTGTTCAATCCACGTTTGAACGATGTAGATCGATCGTTATAGTAGCGCATAAAAGGGAGTAAAGTAGTGTTTATTATTACACGTAATACTTTCAGGACGATTTTAATTTTAAAGTCCCAATGGTTTTAGCATCATAAAAACAGCCTGCTTTTATGTAAATTGCAAAACGAAATTTGGTTTTAATTACACTTTCTAATCTGAGTACTATTTCATTCGCTGCACATGTATTTATAGTTTTTTGATACAATTCAAATCCAAGTTCCAAGCTCGCAGCAAATAATTAAAAAAAAACTCTGCAGAAAGCCAAAATCATTAATGAGCGCTGTACCACCTCCGAAAAAAACAGTTCGATAGCGGTGGAAAAAAGCTCCTCACTTTCCTTATTCATTGATGCACTCCACGATTCACGGTAACCACATTTTTCAGCGCCCTCTATTCGGGCCCGTTTGAAGGGCTTGTTTTAAACTTCTTGCTGCTTCTCATTTCGTCCAGAGCCGTGGACCACGCGGGCAAACCATCAGCCGCACCAAAAACGCACCACACTCCCCTGGGTGTGGGGAGAAAAAACGCAAAGCTTAAAAAAAATACTCCGAAGGTACGTTTTTAATGGGAAAAGTTTTTCGACTGCTGCCTGAACAAGTAGCCGTACCCCGCCCCGTAGCACTCTGGAGTGGTTGATATTTTACATTTACCACCATCGACCACCGTCGGCCGCCTGTATCAGTTTTCATTACGGATTTTAAGTGAACAGTACGCTTTTTTGCATCAGTCAACTTTTGGAAGGAAGAGAAAAAGCTGCAAACGCTGTTAACTAGGGCACGAGCAGTGTTGAACATAGAGATGGGAAGGAACTTCAAAATCGAGAGGTGTGTTAAATGAATGGAATACCTGGAACAGGCTGAATTAAATCTGACGTCTGAGTGTTAGATTTACCGCAGCTAACATCAAAATCTTGCGCTCGATTTCTTGAAGCAAAATCGCACTAGCTTCCGATAAATCCGATAATAAAGAACACGTATATGACCACAGCAAATCGAGCGCAAGGAAAACACCTCCCCAACAGGAAATGCGTGCAATAACCACATGCAATAACGCACTACTCCCACCTCGATCGGTCGGTTTTCCTCGACAAGAAGTGTACTTTAAAAATCAAAACCTTAAACCAACCGGTCGTGTGGCGGGCGTAGGCATTACCCGTCTCCAGCCCGTCATCGCAAGCCTCTCGTTTGTTTCCGGACCGATATTCACAAACACAATGTGTTGTGTTGTTGTGTGCGAGGAGTTTGTGTTATTGAACCATAAATTGACGCCAAGTAATGGCTACCGAGAGTTACACACATAAACGGTAACGGTTCGAGAAGGCGAGGTCACTCGTGAGTGTGATGCGGGTCGTAGGAACCAGACGGCTTGTATGGCTTTTTGTCGATGAAGCAGAAAAGAAAAATACTTTAACGATCGAACGCTTTTAATGAACATACAAAAAAAAACCATACGGTTCGCCTGTTGTTGAACTCCTGCCGCTTGCTTGAGTTGAGTTTATGAAAAGATAAAGCAAGATTGATAGATAAAAGAATTGTGCAGGGCTGCAGCCGTAATCGAAAAAATAGCGACCATGCTGAGTTAATTTATGTGCTCTAGTGTGCTGAAAGTGCGACAGGAAAATAGAGGTTGAATGATGTTGTCACGTTTCGAGTGGTACGGCAAAATAACACCACAAACACGCACATACCCCTCAAGAAACTCTTCAAGTCGATGTCCTCGCTTCGCTGTGGGCGATCTTCAGGACTGTCACCCTATATCGACTACATCAAGCTACCCTCTGCCGCATTGTTCATTATCCTTGGAAGGATATACTTAGCTCAACAAGCGTTTTTCAATAACACAAGCAGCCTCCCAAGGGGCTGGAAATGGAGCGAGGGTACCGAGGTGCTCCTGAGTGTCTTGCCTGATCGAATCCGCTGTCCGAAGTGCTGCTGAGCAACGTACAGTTACACATCCTTCCTCACACACTGCCAGACGACGACGCCATGACGCCAATCGAACTTGACTTAATGAAATTGAATATAATTACACTCGAAAGCTACTCCAGCGGGCCCAGCTGGGGTTGCCACCCGCCTAGGCTTGATTGATCCCCTGAAGAGAAGGAGTCAACTTTCGCCAGCGATGGAAAACTCCCATCATCTTCATCAGAATGCGACGCTAAAAGCGAACCGCAAACACATACTGCGAATGAGCGGTTCTTCTCCCGACAAACAGGGTGATAATGTTTTGATAGATGAATAGTATATTTTCGGTTTGATGAGAGAGCTCATCCGAGTTTCGTCCACTGACTATGATCCTATTAAGGAGTCTAACTTGCGTTTCTTCATATTCGATACGAATGCTTTAATAGAACTCTTTTTTTTTGGGTGAAATTTAAATGTGTTTCATGGTCACTTCCCAACGAAGCAGGATTAAGATAGAAATTTGTATTATTTTCACCAGCCTTCGATGTAAACATCTAAGTTAACATTTCTACAAAACTAACCTCATAAGTAAAAGTTGTGTCACAAAAAATTAAAACTTCTTGAAGCAATACAGAACACATTTGATTAAAACTTTAAATTTATCTCAATTGATTAGGTTCTATGCCGCAAAAAAAAAGAATATGAAGTCAAGATAATGAACAAGGAAACGTAAGGTGCACGGCTATGTAAACGAAAAGCCATGCACCCGGTGGAGAAATCAATCAACCGGATGCAATCCAGATGGTGCAAATTAACGCAATTTGAACGTCATTAGAGAAGCGAAGATCGCTTGGATGCTCCTGTTCGCTAGCACGGATTCCTTCCTCCGATTATCGATCGGGCGATGGTGACGGTAGCGTAATTAAAATAAATTCCCATCGATTGGAAGCGGTGAGCGGCAAGCTTGGTGCTTCAAGTGAACTTGAATTACTTGTGGTAGTTGAGTTGCTCCTCCGGCAAGGAGGTATAACGAAGCAAACATAAAAAAAAATTACACTCCAACAAAGATAATGCGAAATAAAAACCGCACCATTATCCGCTTCCAGCAGAATTGTGGCTCTCTAGGCAAAAACAGCAGCACCAACCAGCTACGATGGGTCACTTCGGCACGGTACGCCGCCCGGTACACGTTTCCTGTTTCCACTTGGCCAAAGAAACACTTCACTCAACGAGTTGGCCTGTTAATGAGCAATCAAATTAACAAAACCTCACCGCAGCCCACAACAACCGTCCAAAGCCCCAATGTTTTGACTACCTTTCGCTTCGTTGTACCTCTTCCCATGGTCTTCCGCTTCTTTTACTCGCCGGCAACCCGTCCCCAACTCAGTGACCGGATATGATAATATCAATTCCTCACTTCATCTTTCGAACGACCAGCATCCTCGCTGCTAGCGGGTGGAAACGACTCGCTACAAATGTCCAACCGTTTTCCGGTTCCGGTTCCGGGGCGGCAAACGAACAATCGAATCTCGTCCGATCGGCCAAGGTTGGGGATGAGGAAAGAGTGGGGGGGAAGAGTGCTAGGTGGCTGCATTTACATAAGGCAAGCGAAAATGGGTTTCTCTTTCACGAACCTTTCCACTCGCGGGGAAACTGGTAAAACTGGAAATGGAAGATACCTATGCGGACAATCTCTCGTCCAACAACTTCCTTTCCATTGTGGATGCTTTCAGTGAGGATTTCGATAAATCGCAAAATCAACATTGAAATATGTTGAAACATGAAAAAGCCACATCAACCGTTTTGTACATTTTGAATTTCATTTAAATAACGAGCGCCAATTTTCGTCACTAGCGCTCAAGCGTTTGATGACATTTTAAGCTTACTTGGTGGAAAAACAACCTCATCAGATTGACAATTTTAACGTACCTGAAACGAGAGGGATAAAAATTTGATTAACAATTTGCCCAACAATATTTTCAAAAAACGAAAAAATTTTGCTATAATTATTTTGATTAGCACAAAAAGTGATATGGCTTAGACATTAACTTTTCTGATCATTATTATCATCTATCAATGAATATTTATGCCAAACCGGTATAGTATATTTGACGATCTGGTACACTTTCCGACCCATTGCTTCAACGGTAACAAATCATCATTTTGCGCTATGAAAATGGAATCTTAAGCAAGACACCAGTAGAAGACAATGCCAAATTCGAACCCTCGCACACGCCCTCTCGTTTCTTGACGAATAATTTATTACCTTCGCGTGTACGATTTATTTACTGTTCCACCCATCGGAGCAATTTTTCTAAAAGGTGTTTCTGCCCCCCTCCTCCTGACGTGTCCGTTAGAAGAGCTAATGCCCTGCTTTTTCTTTCCGAACGCAGACACCGACCAGCATAGCGCCGGGCAGAGTGAAGTTTATTGTTATTACTATTTTTGCAATCGATCTTTATCACCCTGGTTTGCTGCAAAAAGCTGGAAGCGAAGGCTCCGTATCGTACGTAATATCCTGCCCAACCGTTCGCTCTGTTCGTCGTACCCGGTTTGCCGCTCGCGACAGTGACTGACCACACACGCTGAAAACTGAACGAGCGAAAAACTTGTGCCAGACGGTGGCAAGTAAGGTGCGAAAGTAAATGAAAATTCATCACAACCCATTCCGCGGGCGGGGAACATAAAACCCCCGGACAGTGCGATTGTGTGCATCACAACACCGTCCGTTTGGCGAAAAGTAAATGCATAAAGCCGGGACAAACGTACCAACGTGCGCTTTATCGGGGGAAGATTTGTGTCCAATGATGGAATGTTTATATTTGCTCGCAGTTGCGGACGAGGAAATAAATCCGTCGTTGCACTTTGGAGACAAATTCGTAGGTAAACAAAGCCCCAAGTCCACTCCGCAATGATCGCGATAAATTCAAGCGGAGGCATTAGCGAACGGAGTATGGCAAATGAACATTTGCATACCGTCGGTGCGAAACGAAACGGACTCGAGCAAGAACCATCAACGAAAAATGGGAAAGCGCAATAAAACTACCTCAAAAACCCCATCAACAAAATTAATCGTCTTGGAATTGACTTCAGCGTACGGTGCGAAGGGGAGAAAATAAAACCGCTTTTCGATTCGCCATTCTTTCAAATCACCCGGTGGGTAGAACTTAACACGCTTGCGTTTTGCTACGGATGGTAAACTGGGCGCCTCCACCCTTTGCAAAGGATTCCTTTACCATATTTGTTTTTAAAGGATTAAACAAAAATACTCTACTAAACTATATTCCCTATTTTTGTACCCTTTTTCTTTGTTCTGAAAGCTTTTCTATTAAAAAAAAAAACCGCATTGCCGAGTGTTTGAGCCGGTGTGGTGTTTACGATGATTTAATAAAAAGCTTCAGTAAAAGCCACATCCACCCACATCGAGACCACGTCGAGGAATTGGTTGGTGGAATTTTTATATGTTTCCCATTAAACTGAGAAAAGACGAACTTCTTTACGTTACCGTGGATGGTACAAAAACACAAAAACAAAGGGAAAATAACGAACTAGCTTTTATAACAAACCATGCATGCTGTGTGTACGTGTTAGGTACATGTAATGCGAGTTTTGTTTATTTATTTTGTTTTTTTTTCGAGTTTCAATCGGTTCTGCATCGCACGCTACAGTGCAGAGCGTGATACGAGAAATTTGATCCAGTTTTCATCGCATTAGATGCTCTGGTGGACCATGGGATGACGACATACGCGTTTACAAGCGCTCCAACCCGGTGTGAGAGCTCGTTTCTTCTAGTTATTATTCACCACACTCGCCAACGACGGTGACTGGACGACGTCCAAGCGTACGAACGAGAGACACCTAGGCGCTCACGCAAGAACATGAGAACACGCAGGTCGATCTGCCGGTGCAAAAAAATACCATAAATCACCGTGCAATTGCGAGATGAATTCAAGTCGTCTCCTTTTTCTTCGCCGGTGTCACGCGAACATTGTCGCAACCGGACGCGCGACTCGGTGGAACTAGCAGCAGCACCAGATGAGACTTTGCGCGAAAATATACACCTTCACGTAACCACAATCACATTTCGCAGCTTCAACGACAATGGCTGCTGGAAACGGGATGTTTTTTTTTGTGCACACCCAGACCGCGAAGTATAAAAGTAAATAAAAAACCAACGATAACAACAATAGAACAAGGCGGTGTGTCGGTGGACGAGATGGAGAAGCGGTAGAGGTGTGGACACGTGCCAAAAACATACACACACACATACACACAATCTCGGTCTCAGCGCACGAACACAACAATTTTTACCTCGCATCACTTCCCCCTTTTTCCCAGCTCCTTAACATATCAGTCAAGCTCGGATGCGAATAAGGCATAAGGATGGGTGGGTAAAGGATCGGAAATAAATTACATTTTCCTCTTAGCAGGACACGCGTCATCGCGGTGAACATTGCCCTATCCGGTGTCATTGAAAGCACGGCCGATTTTATTACCTACAGTTGCGATCGGTATGGAATGTTATGTACAACTGTTATTAATTTCAAAAATACACCGATAATACCAATTCAAGTTATTGTTAGGAGAGAATTTTGCTTGGTTGAAATGTTTGATAACATGAATAATTTAAAACAAAAGTAATTATAAAATATTTAACTGTCGCATACTTTCGGGCATATAACTATGAAAGTGGCATACCTGCTGGCGTAAATGTACTTTACTCGCCTGAAAGTTATGCAGTTTGCATCATTTGTTTATTATATTTTGGTAATGAAAATATTGATAAAGGTGTTAAGAAAATTGTATTGTGACCTTTTCGAAATTAGATCATTCAAGCAGACAACAATGTTAAAGTTATACCATAAAATAGTACAGCTTGGTATGCTATGAGGTGTCTAAATTCAAGCCCCTCTATCAGACTGTGCCTATGAGCAAAAACTATTAAAGTAAACATAAACCTTTTCCATTGGGTACAAGAAAAAAATGCACAAGAGACCAGCATATAGGAGAGCAAGCGCGAGTAAACATAAAACCATTGGAAAAGCCCATCAATTATGTTGTGCCCGCACCAGACGGTAGAGGTAAGACACTTTGCACGCGGCTGCTGTCGCTTTTGTGTTTGCCTATGCGCCATTGAGGCAAGACCAGCTCGGCGTGGTCCCTGCCGGACCCACACCGTTGATTTAATGCTGATGAAGAGCTGCTCTGGCCGGGGGCCATACGAGAACGTGCATAGGAGAGCGCGGAGCGAATTTTCCTTTCGAACAAACTCGATCACAAGCGCGACCGTAACCGAGCGCGGGTGGAAAATTGATGGCGATGTGCAAGACGATTCTTTTCCGGCGCTTTTTTGCTTCCACTGTTCCCGCCTGATACACTATCCTCCCGAAGGACCCGTATTTATGAAGCTATTTCAGCGCGGATGAAAAATGTTCGATGCGCGGGCGCCAAACGGCATCTTAATATGGGAGCAGTAATTTAATGATGAACTTTTTTTTTTCATCCATCCACCCTCTGGCCGTCAATCCGACGGTGTCGTAATTTTTCTGATGTTTCTGAGGTAAAAAAGGACAAAAAACTTGCCCCAGCTAAACCCAGCTGATTAGTGCGGCGAAGTGAATTATTGGTTTTCCACGTACGAATTATTACGGTCCAAGTAAAACAAAATCGGCCTGATTGGGTCCTGAGCCATCGTCTCTGGGAATGATAAGCCGCCAGCAATGCCAACGGCCATCGATATATTATATTTTTTGTTTCACCACTGAGAGAATGCTGCTGGTGTACTGTATGGAGTTCATTTATTGCTGCTTCTGGGGGAGGAAGAAAAAGCGGACCAACAACACCACGCCCTGTCGTTATGCGGTGCGAGATTCGGGGAAGATATCGATGAGCGATCACGGGCAGAGCATGATAAAATTATGCTTCGTAATAATTAATGGTCAATTGTTATTAATCAAACTCGCAGGTCAGGCGAATTTTTCACTGGCGCTGGGGTACGCTACGGGAATAACTTTCCACACAACGAACGACGGCGTAGGTAAGCGAACAGTTATGATTAATGTCATTATGAAATTTCCAGCATGATGCAGAAAGTTTTATTAAATTTGCTTCGATTAAAATTTTATCGCAATGCGAAACGCCACAGCATTAAAAAACAGAGCTTTAAATCGTGAAATTTACCATAATAAATATCCTGAATGAACCGGATGGTTTGGAATGGACTGCATGGTTTCATGCTGATGAAAGAGAACGCGTCACGTGCCAAAAACATACACGGAAAGCAATTAGGACAACAAACACGTGCATATCATTAACGATTCATGAAAGCTTTTTTTTGCCTAAACCCATTTATAGTTTTCTTATTAATATTACCAGATCTGAACATATTTTCAACAAGCAAAAGCACCCTGCTGAACATTCTATTTATTTTTTTTACTAGCAAAACAGCGATAATCCTGGAAATTTCCTGCGTGGAACCAGTCCGTACAACCCCTCCCACAGCATAATCGCACCGGAGTGAAATAAATAATACTTTATTGTAATTTTCGAGACGTTTCCGCGGCTTACACGACATGATTTACATTCTTTATGGTCTAGCAAATCATTATGACTACCTTCCATTGCGTACAGCGCTTCGTACCGACAAATATTGGTATTAGCGCGAGTATGGCCATGGAGGAAAATGACGGGCTAGCCACAAAAAAAAAAGACAAAATCTCTTTCTTTTCGACACACATACACCCATACAAAAAACTTTACCGAAACATTACGCGTCACCCGAACATCAACGAACGGTTTAATCGCAGGGAATTTATACACTTTTCTGACAGTGCTGTAGATTTTTTTCCGGACATTTACTTCAAAATTACAGTTCGTTTACTCATTTTTATCGAACGAATGAACCAAAGTGCCGGTCTGGAAAACAAAGCAACGTTCTTGCTTCGTTTTGATCGTTTACTCTAGACGACGGTTTCAAAAACGGAAAACCGAATATAAAACAGCGTGTTTCTGCTAGCTGGGCGTGGGTGTCGAAAGCGATACGACCTTTTTCTTTTGTGGATGCTTACGAGAAAATGGGCCGCTTCTTGCCGAAGGCGGACAATTCCATTTTCTTCGTAGGATGTCGTCCCGACCGCGGTTGACCAGCATCAGGCGTTACGTCCTTCCGGACGAAACAACACATTCTCATATTTCAAAGCAGCTAAACTTTTGGCCTACGTGAATGGGATGACGAATGATTCATCTTCCTTTAATGATGGTTTTTTTTCTCTCCTCCTTCACACAAATATCCATCGGAAACGACCTTGAAGAGGCGTAAACATCTCTTGCCGAGAAAATGTACCTACAAAACGAGACATAACCGTGCGAGCGAAGCAACCGACGCCTGTCATCGTGTCTACTGGGGGCTAAAATTTGGATCAAATTTCCCGTGTTTATGCGGCAACGACCATGAACATGACCATGTCATCGGGGCGAGCTAGAAACGAACGATCTGGAGCCGAAACTGTAGGTAACAATATTCTCTTATGGAAGCAGAATTTCACCGCAGCTTCCCAAAAAAACACGAGCTTCCCACACACATACAACACGCAAAATCGGAACGCGTATATTTACGTGAAAGAAAGAAAAAAGAATCAAAAATAAGCCCACGAGCTTGAAACAGCACAAACGTACCGGCAGGACCTCTACAAAAGCGGAAAACGATAAATGGGGCTTCGCTGAAGTAAGAAAAGAAACGTGTAAGGACTTCTTTTCCACACACCACCACTTCTGCGAGGCGAAATTGACTGTAACGAATAAGAATGTCTCGTGTTACTTGCCCCCTTTCCTCTCCCAGCGAATCGTGCGATCCATTTTCACTTCAAAACTTCGAAGAAAAAACAACCGAATTGAAGCAAAAAAAAGCAGCAGCACAGGAAACAAATACCATCAATAAAATTTGAATATTTCCCACCCCGCGCAAGCTACCGGAATTGAGATGTGTGTTTGCCGAGATTGAGCTCGCAAGTAGTGCCCCACGCGTGTATGTGTGTATCGTCGCGTGCACGAAATGCGAAGGGAAAATGCGTGAACCATCAAAATTGCCAATATTTCAATCCATCAACGAGAAATCGAAACGAAGGGTCCCGTCGGGACCCTAACGATGCGACAATTGCCCGAGCTGATGGGGAAAACGGAGAAGCCGAGCGGAAGCGAGGATCGAGCCGTCAATCTGAAATATTTATTCGAGTCAAGTTGAACATCAACCCCGGTGATACGAGGGGCAAGGTGGTAATGGGGTTTTGCTTTTTTTACGACGGGAAAGATTTTTTCGGCTTCTGCGAAATTTCGTGCGCGGATGGCTCATTAGGTTTGAGTGGCCCGAGTGTGGTCCGAGGAGGAAAAGTGTGTTAGGCAAAGGATAGATCCTTATATTTGCATGATGGAAAGATGGCATCGAAAAAACATGTCAAATAAAAAAAAACTTTCCAAACCATGTTTACACAAATAGCTTTTCGTAAGTAATTGGGTATATCGCGCGAGCAGCGCTACGTGAAGTGATTTATGATCATTTGGTCTGATACTAGTCGGCAAAAAAACTCTTGGATTCGACAAAGTGCATGATTAGCGATTCGGTGAAAGATTCGGACACAACAGAAAAGTGATCAATCCCCAACTGGAATTAATAATTCATCATTAATAGTGATGAATTTTCATTGATTTATGCATATTTGACCGGCGATTTGCATACTTTAAGAAGCAAATTCGAAATGTTTCCTTCAATATTATATGCAAATCACTGTAGAAAGCACCTTACCAACACAGTTTTACCATCCCGTCCATCCATTTTTTTAAGACATTCGGCCGGGATTTACGCAAATCTGAACAAAACATTCGTTACACCAAACGCTTCAAACACTGCCGCAATCGCATGTCAGTGTAAAATTACTGCAATTTGTTACGAAATTGCCCTATGCCGCAAACATAATCTCTTCAAATATCCTCGTTTATCACCTGCCATTATCGAAAGCGAGTGCGTGCATCACCCGTACAGCAATGTTGCAAACGCTACGACCGGGTAGCGAGCGGCTTGCGTTATCGTTTCGCGTTACAAACGCGCCAAGTTCGATGCCGGTAACATCATAAGTCAGCCAAAGTGTCCCGGTGAGATTTTGGTGAAAGGATGCCAGTACATAAATCCACCCCTTTTTCACTAGCCGTTGACGAGCGGCCGTCGAACGCAATCTCGGTAAAGCCGGTTCCCGCTGTGGGCGGTAAGATTTTCA
>JXXA01002178.1:0-12934 GCA_000956255.1 Anopheles punctulatus | reverse complement strand
TGATGAACCGGAATTTAAACACTTTGTTGGTTGGTTAATTTGTACCATATTTAATGCTCCTTAATTTTGCTGGATACATGAAATTAATAGTTAAATGTTTGTTTCCACATCGACTGAGATGTTTTTGAATATAAATTATAAATGTATGATGATAATTACACCTATTTTCCTTAGAACAAAAATTCTTCCAACATCTGAATGCGTTTGGAGAGTTCTGTATTTTTCCTAATTCGCCACCAATATTTATTCTTCTGCAATGTAATTCTTTTACCAAAAAAAAAAACGCTGGTTTTTTATGCACTTTTGTATCGCACAGATGAGAACTGCGTGTGAGCCATTGCGCTTTCCATCGGTGTCCTCTGATGATTTGTGGTTTTTTTTTGTGCGGACAAAGGATCATTCGTCGTTTTGAGTAGCCTTCGTGCGAGCGTTTTGCCGATCGCGTTCGGTATTCAGTGGAATATGTTTTCTATTAACTATCCAAATAAGCAGCATCCCTGAACAACTGACGTTGTGCACTGTTGCACCACGAATGCAACTGAAATGCTTGTTGCGAAGGGCCATTCTGCTGAATTGGTGTGAACTAATGTAAAATGTACGTATAAAACAAAAACAAAAAAATAGTAAATCGAGCGTTAGGATAAAAGTCATTGCAAAGTCAATAAAGAAGAGTGCAAAACAGCGCTGTATTCTTCTGGTTTGTGCATTTGTGTGAGTTTGATAATAATTACATTCAGTGGGAGGAAGGTTTTCAAACACACATGCTCTTGGGATGGTGGGAAAAACTCCGAGATGCTCTTCCTGTATCCCTCTGTCTGTGCAGGATCCATCACCACAGAGAGAGCAACGAACACTCACGGCGTTTTTCATCGTCGCTCTGATAACAAACGGCCACGGATGGAGAAAATGAACTCCTCCAGTAGCCAGCCTGTACTAGACTTGCGCACTGAGCCCACCAGTCCACAGCAACCATGGCGGCTGTATGAGTGAAACTTTCTCAGAAAATTTGCTCACTTGGCTCACTCTCGGTGGCTTGTACTCCAGCGCGCGGAGTTTGTTGTGTGTAGGGTTTTTCCGTGCGCTGCATTCCAAAGCCTCCCTGTGGCGGGATGTGTGGATTCATTTGATGTGCGTGAGTGACCGAGACCCCCCTTGCCGCTGGATAACAAAGACTCGCCATCCGACGGTCGAACAACACGAAACACATGGAAAAGCCAAACCTTACCGTCAAAACGGCGAGGGCGTCGGAGTGAGAAAACGCAAGTCTGTGGCCTGTGTGTTCCCATCGCACATGATGGACGATGGATCTTTTGTTTTGTTGCACGACGCGTTGTTGAAGGAATTTGTGCAAAAATTGTCCGCATTTCATTAGTGAGCAAATTTTGGTGAGAAAAACAAAAACTGGTTTGTGCAAGGTTGGGAAATGTCGTCCTGACGTGCTTCCGTGCAAGAGTGTGTGAGTAATATTGCGTTGTTGTGTTTTGTTTCTTCCCAATAAAGGACGTCGCCAGCAATGCTTTCCTTTGTGCTCGCTGTGGCATAAGGAATTAGCGTCGAATTTTCCTTCCATTTTGGGAGCATATTTTAGGGGAAAATAATGATCTGATGCTAAAGATTGTTTATAGTACTCCCTTACCAGTGTGTTGTGGTTTCACTGTGCTCGTACCGTTATGGTCCGTGCGTGCTTTATCGTGTTTGTACACACAAGGAAAAGGGTTGCCAAATTTCCATTATTTTTTTCCACTACACAATTGATGTCAGTGTCAAAGCAGTTTTGAATGTTTTTTTTTGTTTTGCGCAAATTGTATTGTATCTCATACTGTTCACGTGAAAACTTTCTGTACATGTGTAGGTGTAATTTTCAAACAACGTTTTAACACTTAAAACAGAAGTATTGCGAAGTTAATTTGACGTTGATAGTGACAAGCGTGTATGATCTGATTAATCCTGTCAACCAGCCATTTTGTTTACGAAACAATCTTCCAGCATCCGTCGTGGAAAACAATATCAGTTTAGAGGCATTGCTCTTTGTTTTGCGTTGCCATTTGCGTGTGGGAGAGCCTGTAAAAAAAGTCTTCCATAAACTGTGGCTGATGGAAAAAAGCGGTTGGTTAAAGCAACAACGCACTGTTTCGTTGATTTTTCGCGCTCGGGTCGATCGCGATAGTTGTTTTTCCTTCCAGGTTCGGCGTGCTCGGCGTATGAGAAGTTTCAGAGCAACAAAACGATAGCTTGCATTCCGGAGAGATGAATTTTCCATCCTCTATTTTCTATGTGTATCTGTAGGTACAGCATAGTGCGAAAGTGTGAAAGAGAAAGGAAACGTAGAAGCGGAACAAAACAAGCAGGAGCACCAAATCTTATTCATGAATTCGAAACACATCTCGCACAAAAGGAGCACGCTCTTGCAGTGGGGTGTGTTGGTGTAAATGTGTATGTATGTGTTGGGGCTGGAAAAGCGAGAGAGTTAAAAGAAAGAAGAAAAAAAACAGCTGACCTTTTGTTTTGTCGCGAGCGCGTGTTATATTTGCGTGTGTGTATATGTGTGTGTGTGTGTGTTGGTTGGTTTGCATTTCGAATGCTATGCATAGTTGGTCCTAATATTAGTTCGTGTGTGCACAAGGAGCAAAAATCCAAAGGTTGCTTAGTGTTGTTTTTTGGAAGTGGGGCTTCTTTCTTGCATTTCTGCACTGTTGTGTGCACACCAGTGAAGAGTTTAATGTGAGTGCGGAGAGGGGTAAGTGGCGGTACCGTTTTTTTTTCGTTAGCGCGCTGTTTCGCAGATGAAAGCAGTGAGTGAACTTTGTACAAAAAAAAAGAACTAGAAACATTGAGCAATGCTTTTATCCCATCACCAGAGTGTATCGAAAAGGATCACGCAGACGCACATCCGCCATATGCCTTTCGGATACGGTTAGTTTGTGCGTTTGCGATGTAGGAAAACAAAGAATCATAATTTGTCTGTACATTGCAATAATTTGACTTTGCGAGTGCTACAGGAGTTGCATTGAAATGAGATAGTTCAGCAACATTTGGTTCATTCATTCGTATATTTTACTGGGATCATATGCTTGAAAGATGGGGTTTTATAATAATTGTAATTGAAATGAATTATTTAAATGAAATAATTATTAAATGAATTCAACTGAATGTTTCTGAGAGAATGATGAAAAAATGTAAAAATTTTCCCATAAAACCAAAATGTGGTATTCAAATTCAAATAACTGGGTGATTTTGGAAAATTTAAACTTGTTAAAAAATATATCCCATTTTGCAATTTATATTATCTTTCCTTGTAAAGTTTGGACTTAGAAGTGATGAATTTTACTCAATGGAAAAGGCTATAAATTAATTTTTTTTTTTCTAGACTGACTGCTTCATGTGTACTAATGACATTTTCTTCCTCATTCTTTCTTTCCAGATGCCATCAAGATGTAGTGATGATTCATTCTGAGTTGCTTTCAATGAAAAAAAAATAATAGAATTTGTTGTTAAGTGTGGAAGAAACGAATTAAATGCTGGTTTTAGTTTAGAATAATTTTGTTTACAAATGTACCAATGTACCTATAATTGTTTTTATTGCTTTTGCTTCTTTATTACCGATAGGCGTTATTAAATTTGACATCGAATCAGTGAGTAAGTGAATGGATTATCCGTGGCAGTTGGTTCTGGTGTTGTTGAGTTGTGAGTGATTAAAAAGTTACATGTATGTGAATGTGTAGTAAAAAAAGAAAACGTCTGCACATATGAAGGGCAAGAGTAAATGAAAGCAAGAGTGAGGTGGTGGCTGCAGCAGTAGTGCAAAGGATTGCCTGGCAAAAAATCCAAGGCAATCCTAGTGAGCAAAGGATCGTGATCACCTTAACCCACGAAAAGTGGTGAATCTCATTTCAAAAGGCCATAGTGTTCAAGCGTTCACTAAGCTCAGAAGAAGAGTTGAATTGGTGGAATTTGTGGATCCCGATAACGAAAGAAAAGTGTACGTTAAAAAAAAGTCTACGGAAACGCCCTACCGACCGTTCGTAGATTTTTAGTTGTTTTTTCCTTTCCCCCACCGTCTCGTGCTGCACGTGTCCCGTCGAGGTGGCCAAAACGACGACATACTCCCGCACCAGATCACAGCTCGATCGGCGGTGGCCAACCGGTTCCGGCTGATCGGTGGAAAAAATGCATCTGAAATGTGGATTATTACTACTTTTTATGCTGCTGCTCCTCAACGACATCGAAAGTGGTGAGTAACGATTCAACTTTTGTTATGAAGGAGACCCGTAGGAAAATTGTCTTCAAAACACACATTTGTGGGGAATGTTCGCACACAAAACAGTTCACATAAATAACTGATACAAACATCTTGCAACGCGTAACTTGAGGGATGAGCAACAGACACTTTCGAAATACGTAAAGAATGCGTCAGATGCGTCAGTTCCGCCTGTTTCCTTAATCTTGTGGAAATGTTTCATTTGCTCTATAATCCTTCGTCATCCTGCCGTATGGGAAGGGAATTACTTCTTTTCGTTCGGGACATGGAAGCACACGTGCCGGCTACGTATATTATGGGTATAGCTTGAGATCGACAGAGGAAATGGGTTGTCGAATTGTGAGATATTTTATATCGCGCTCCCTGAGTCCTTGTTGGCTGTCGAATGCAAATCATTTAATATTATCATCAGAACGGATAACGATAATTTAGCATGCCATTTGAGCCGCTGTTAATTAATACAGTCCTTTCTTTTTACAATCACTAGTAGCATTTGAAAAGGTGAGTCGTTTTATATTATATTCATAATAATATACAAAACCACTCAGAACTTTTGATTGGAAAGGATTATGTACGCATAAAATTCTTGTTGAAAAGATGCTTAGTTCAATCCGAATTTAATGATTTAAAGCATGTGATAAAGGAGACACATAGATAACACAAAACACGCAAAATGAATCTCCCGTTCGTTTTGGTTTTTTTTTTCTACCGTAAATATATTTACTTAAACCGATCAAGTCTCCTTTTTATCAAATTGTTTTTGATATTTTTTTGTAACAATCATCGGTCAAGGCGCGTATCGCTTACTTAGTTTGTTTGTGAATGGTAAAATTAATATGCTCGTGGCACATCGTGGGTGGTTTTCATTCCGAGCGCCTGCAGCACATCAGCCGATCACGATTCTACATTTAATCTTTGAAAATGCTGCCAGCCGAACGTGGCATGATTGACTGGTGTCTGTTCGGCGGCGCAGGAGCAATTAAAAGTTACACAAGTGGGCTACTAGCGCCTCCATTCGATCCCCTCGAACGACGGATGACGGGTGACTATTTGTTTCGCACCCGACGAAGCTCGGCTGGTGGTGTTTTTAAAAGATTGATTAGCCGGGCCCAAGATACGGAGATGACAAATCAAGAATGGCTAATAGCCGTCGTGTTTGAATGAAGGAGAATCCCCGATGTTATTTTAAATTAGAGGTGAGGCCCCTGAATTCGACATGCTTTTTCGCATTCCAGGCGATTATTCTACACAAATGAGATGCTGAGCAAACATTAAGTTTTTGAGATTTTTATCTGCTTCTATTTCAGATTATTATCACTTTTTTATAATTTTTGAGCATTTTAGCACAACTGAAGTACATAATATTCATGAATAAAAGATCATTATTTAAATATTTGTTTATCATACGGGATGAATAATTCGAATCACATGTGACTTTCATCAGCGCAATTGTTTGTCACCCAGAAAACCACCCCTGCGTTAAGATAATCAAAATAAAGGAAAGAAAAACCTCGTAATAATCACCAGAACGTAATGTGTTTGTGCAGTGACGAGGTTCTGTCTCCAAACTTTGGATCTTCGTTACACTTGGGATTATCTTTTTGGGATTTTGCCTTGGGGGGGAGTGTGAGTATGTGTGATTGTGGATTTTGTGTGATATATATCTTCCCACACAGAGGTTTTCTTCCTCCCTTACGAAGAAAACGGGTCACACACGGTCGTGTCATTTGCCATAATTTTTCCATCCAGTTTAAGATTCTCGTTTGCGTTTACATAGCCGCTGGATTATTAATGTTTTGCTTCAGTTCGGTTTCTTGTTTGAGTTTTATCAAGTGTGCTTTTGGCTACTTGATGCAAGTGGGAGAAAACATAATTTTTTCGGCGAGCATTTTTCGTCAGAAACACTCTTAGCCCCAGAAGTCGACGAGCTTCCAGTCTCGAGATATTTACACAATGATTTAAACTGATGTAGCTAGCTAAAAGCTTACCGCACAATAAATAAGGTACTTTCTGACGCATTCTTTACGTATCAACATGTTGTTTTGTTAGGGATTGTTTACTGGTTATGAGCATTAGACTTTTTGAGAGGATATTTAGGCATTCCTAGGATTGGTATAAAGTTTTTGCTCGTCAGTCGTGTGTATTAGCCGCAAGTGGGACAGAATATTTGTTTGTTCCTTTCCATGCTTCCACATCGCTGCTGTACTTGAATAAGTAAGGTTAGGGAGGGTTTGAGATGATGTTATATACGTTAGGACCAAAGATTTAGTTTGATGTTTGTTATTTTGTAGATTCTAGAATCATTTGCAGGCAGATTAATCTTTACATTATCCCACTCGCTATGATTATGCAAATGAGTATTTTTTTTTTTTAAATTTTCAATTTCGATTTTTAATCTAGTCGAAAATAATGCGAGAAAACAAACGTAGCTCTCTCGTGTTTGACGGCTGGTAAATGCTGATTCCTGTGTGTTGCAATTATAATTGCGTAACGTTCGGTTGCCTTCACGACAATCTTGGTTTCTTGAGTAACGCAATTACTCGCGTTTTGAGGTTTAGCATTTACGCGCAACGGCAACGGTTAGAGTCTGGCGCCGAAATTAACCTCCAAACACTGTTTCAAGGACACTTGAGACGGTCGAAACGAGGCGAAGACGACGTACAGAGATGAAGTTGAATGGTCCGAGACTTCAACCGCCAACACACTACTGCTGATATAGGTGCTGTAATGTTGTAATTTGAAGGCGGCTTGGTGTTGGGGAGACCGTTCGCACGGAACAAAGTGGAAGTGGTTTTGGCGAAAATTTGTTTCTTACCATTCCGTACGTACGTGACCGTCCGAATGGGGACTGTTGTTTTGTAGTTTTATATATTTTATCGGTCTGTCTCAAGCGGAAATTGAGTCCTTCGGTTTTTTGTCGGTCGGTTTCTCACCGGCGTCGGCAAAAACATAAACCAGTTGGAGTGGTTCCGCGTGGCTCAAAATGTCCCAAAAATTAATTCGAGCGGCAAATGATGGTGACGGCAAAGTTATTGCTACTGCGCACAAGGGGCCGTAGATATCGAGTGGTGTGACGATGGGTTGGTGGATTCATAAAAGCAGCGATAAAAGCTCAAATTCTTTAAGGTGTTGCTGCTGTGTCTGGGTCAGTGAATGGAAAATGTGCTTCCGTCCGTTCTGCGGGCGCATTCGATAACAAACAAAAAAGAACACAACACTGAAATGATATCTTGTGTTTCACATGCTCCGGGGGCGAATATTTTTCGTATCCGTGAAGCATAACCGTGGCCTGCCAATATTGGTGTAGAATTGAAAATTGGTCCGTGGTGATGATAGTTTCGATATCTCTCGGTTTCATCTAGCTTGAGAGACCACATTCTGTATCGTAGGCGACTAGAAAACATAATCATTGAAGTGCGAAAGTTTTCTCCCAAGGACTAGTGAGTCCTGCCTGCCATCGTGATAAAATTACATTTTCCATTTCCATAGCTTGCGTCCATTCTATCGGATTCATTTCTGAACGTCGGTCGCGACTGGGGCGAGAGCATAGAGATGAGTTATTTGTGTCCGCACGACACTTGAATGTCTTTAAGCGTTTTCCAAGCGTCCATTGTTTTTTTCTTCTGTTAGTGTGCTGCATTCCAACGCATAAACCACGTCGTCCGGATGCAATGATGCACATGGGTGAAAAAGACCTTGGATTTGTCGTACGTTGTGTAAACGATGGCATGGTGGAAGATAAATGTGGCAATATGACGCACAAATATGAGAACGGAAAACATGAAAAATACACGTGAAAATAAGCTGTTAAAATATCATTAATATATAGGCTTTCCGTTGCTTTCATGATGAAAGTATTGGTATTTCGATGTTGATTTTAAATAAACCTGTCAAGTTACTAATAGTAACGATGCAACAATGTATTTTCCAAGTGTTGCCTGCCAGTTGAGTTTTCAATAACTTATTGGTGTTTAATTTGTTAATCTATCTCGCAGGATAATTTCACCGCGAGAATTTGCAATAAATTACATATAAACAGCATAAAAATAATTTGTTTGAATGTTTATGTTTCAATTTATAAGCACATAAGTGCAAAAAAGTTTTCGGTTTTCGCTAAATTTCACGTTCACTTTCATGCGATCACTGGTAAAAATGATAGCCAATTATTGAACATCGCAATATGCGATGAAATTTTAAAAGCGGGCGTTACATTAAGTGTAAATACACACGACACGTACACGAGTACAAACGTTAATAACACTTACGTTGGATGTGGAATGGATTGAATATTACTATTGACACCTAGAAGCCTATTTTTGGCATTTGTTAAACATTTTTGGATGACATTGTCGAAAAAATTGTGAAGTTGGGTAATTGGTAAAGATAAATGCTTGCATTAAAGATGTTTCGATTTTAAGCATTTCAAATAATCTATTGAATTCAAAAACATGGCAATTTTATACTATTCTTGAGCTGCTCAGTAGCGTTTGTTCAAGACGATTTTTTTTGTGAGAATCAATTTCAAAACAATACAACATTTCTCAATCAAACAGGAGAATCATTTCTGAGAGTTGTCAGAAGAAGTAAGACACTTATTGTAACAACGGTTTAAGGTAACTAAGCATTACGCAAAATGAGTGAGGGTTGAAATCATTGTTTGCGGACTTATTTGCCGCTCCGTGTTGGAATTAACTCTGCTACAAGTGCAGCAGAGCCAAAAGCCTTGCAGCTGCCATTTTCTCTGCGTAAACTTTTCCAGCGACAGCGTGGTGGTGGTGTATTGATGTAACCGCCAGACAGAGAACCGCTCAGCTCTCTGTGGGGGAAAACGTGAAGAAACAAACGGCGAAGAAGCACCAGTAGGTTAAAAAATAAAAACGCATTCTTCCCGTTGGTAAACGCTGCATCGCACTCTCATTGTAATACAGTGCATGAAAGCCGTTCCAAAATTTGTTTCCAGCGTTTCGTTTCCTCTTACCTAGGTTTGGTTCGTGCAATTTTGATATTTAAACATGTTTTAATTTATTTTATTGAATATTGCAACTATTTTTTTCAAATGGATTTAAAACGAAATTTTTCTTCGATGAAAATAGAAAGTATCACAGTGCAGTTGGAAATGATTTCCATTGGATTTTCCAACTCTTACATGGCTGGTTCATTCAATGATTCACCACAAATTGGTTTCTCTTCGCCAAGTGGAGATCGAAGTTGTTGTTTTTTCTTGTTGCTTGTAAATACGTTGCACAAAGATAACATAGACAGAGACCAACCGCTCCTGTCGTCACCTTAAAAGCACAATTAACATGCACTATCTCACCACGGTCTTTTTGGAATGACTCAACCAAAGCACGGCGCCACGGCGCGACTTTCGACCGGCGGTGCAGACAACTGTACCTAGCAGGTTTGGATGGTGTTGGTGATAATATTTTGCACAAACACAGCGCTCATCACACCCATATACCTTCGATTGCGCGGCTGCGGGTTGTTTTGTTTTCTTGTGGTGTGATTTTTCATCATGCTTTCTACTTCCGCGCCACACTCATACCACCGACAGAGCAACAGCACCCTTGAATGCGCAAATGCATTACGCAGCAGACATAACTTCGATGGATGAGTTGGTTTGCTGATGGGCTGCTTCCTCTAATGGGGCCACAACGATGCGATTCCATGTGGATGATATGATGCGCGATCTGTGGGGCAACCTGGGGATCAACTTCCAACAGTGATTTGTTGGATATGCTGTAGGTTGAATGAAGAATGAGTGCGATCGGGGCCAGGCCGGTGAGTCATTGACATTGGGTAGAAAAATGTTCGTCCCAAAGACAAATACTAGACACGGAAAAGTATTTTTGCAAGCGAAGTTGCTTTGTTTCGTCGATTATTATTCTGTACTACTAATTGAAATAAGTAAAAACGTTGCTTACCAGCACGTCGCAAACAGTTTTCGTCTGGACTGGAGTGGGTTCTAGTGGTAAATTGTCTGATTCAATAAGGCTCACTTTATTTATTATAGAGACACGTTGAAATTGTGATGTACTTACTAACTTGCTTTTATTCATGGAGTAGCAATTAAAGTATAAATGATGGTTGGTTGTGAACATATATTAAAATGATATATGTTTTAGAATTTCATATCGTTTTAGGTTATCCCTTTACATTAGGAGATATTTGAGAATGCAAGATTCAATTATGTGGAATGATTAGTTTTGGGATTACGAATGTAAACATGATATATGTGGGCTCGTTGGTGTCGTGTTTGAATTTCGGAGATTTTTTGTTAAGAGTGTGTCCGGTTATATCTTAAAAGTATTGTATCGAAACGGTTGCATTCTCCAAATTCCTATACGATGAATTAATTCGCAGTAGTGCTTTTTGTAATATGTAGGCATTGAGAATTACCAAATTTGTCTTAAATTTTAAATTTCTAACGAATACAGCATAAAATATGAAGAAACAATTTAAGAATTATTCCGATTATATCCGAAGGTTAACAGTTTTATGAAACCTTTTGGAATGGTCTTCTTTTATTGTTTTTAATAAATTTTTACGATTTTATACGACTATAACTAAAATGTCATTAGATGTACTCTAACTCCTATGTTACAGTATCCAATGTGTGACATTTACTTGACGCCAATATCGTGCACGATCCGACATTAGTCGTGCGATCGATGGACGTGCGATTAGAGGTCAGTAACATTCGCGAACCAACACTTGTTTTGTTTGGTTACTGTTTTCCGTCCCACTCTTCGGATCTATCTCTCAACGGTTACTGACGTTACAACCACCCCGATTCCACGCCCGAACGTCGCGATGGCCTTTACCGTCAGTACGTGTGTGTTGTCGAGACGCAGAGCACTGATGCGAATTATTCCACAGACGCTGACGACGTCCGCAACTGAGGGCAATGATTCATGTTCCGGTTTTTGAATTTCACTCACCCCCAGGTCGGTCGCTATGGGTTGCGTTGGGCTATCTCTACTTCCCAACTTCCCTTCATTTGTCTCCCCGCCCCCATTTCGTCTGCCCATATCTATGGAGAGTATTTTGGGTGAGGGGAATTGCTGGAGCTACGAAAGACGAACCAACCGGGAGCATGATGGCACCAGAGCAGAATAATCTGGGTGCGCAAAGCATTTGCCATTAATCATCATTTGAATCTCGTTTTGTATTCTACGGATGTCACTCGCTTTCCTGATTTCTATCTACGCTCGATTCTGTTCGTTTTCTGCATTTTGACAATGTTCTATTAGTTTTGTGGAGCGAAGAGTCATTTAATTTTGCCTGTTTTTTTGTACGTGTCTACGCCATGCTTTGCGTTCCATTTTCATTTTAGACTTTTCTGAAACAATAATTTAATTAAAACATTGTTTTTTTGCCAACAATATCCCTGATCGACGATTCATACGGGGCAATAAACTTAAGTTAAAAATATATATGATACAAACATTACAACATTTGTTTGTTGTTATTATGGCATGTGAATATGTTGAGGTTAGTGATGAACAAAAAAAATCGTTTAGGTTGAATCGATTTCGAACGTCTTTGAATCTTCAGGAGTAGACTAAGCAGCATAGGTTTCAGTTGTGCTTCTCGGTATTGGAATCGAATTCGATTCGATGGTCTTACAATCAAAAGATGCTCATGTTATCATGACAACAGACGTTGAAAATACCATGATAATGTCGAAAATTAAAAACGAGTCGCTGTGGGTATACATTTTTCTTCGTTTGTTTGAACCGCAACATAATTGTTGTCACTGCCGTGTTTGTTTATTTTGGATGCTGGGGTCAAGCATGTAAATCAATGCAGTACAGTTTACCTGTCAGATTCTATTTCATAATTGCTACGTTTGCAAAAAAAAAAGAGTAGAAAATGGGCTTTGTACACCAAGAATTATCAATTTTACCGAGAAGTGATGTAACATTCTTTGAATAACCTTTCCTTTCAACTTTCTTCAACCGTCTTATACCGTCACGAGCAAACATTTCTTCCATATTTCGTACCTTGTCTGGTACAGTCGTTCCAGTGAAAACTTTTAACGAGCATCTTTCTGTTCAGAATGTTTGGCCCTAGGGGAAGGACGGAATTCGTAGACTGTTGTATAGGTCAGCAGCAGTAAGAAAAAGCGCCTGTAAAAAGTTATGAAATTCTACTGCGACCATGTAAGAAGAAGATGCTGTTGCTTATCCGCGTTTTCAAAGCATTGCTAATTAAACTGTGTGTTTTCGAATTTTAGTTTCCACTTGCTTTGTTAGTTCTTCGAACACGTTATTTGATGCTTATGTCGTGTTGTTTTCATCTTACCTTTGGGTGCGTACTCTATTCATCAGAATTATTTCTATTTTCACTCATCTTAATCAGTAATGGTACGCAATTTTATGTTCGCAATTGTTGGTCTATAATTCCCTCCCGCTTATGGCGCGTAATTGGGGCTCAAGAATGCGAAAAGACGTGCTACCTCGAGTAGTTGTGATATGACGCACGTGCAGTGGCGAGATTCGGAAGCAATAAAACAGAATCGACACTGGTCTAGTCCGGTAGAAAGGTAGCGTGTACGGTAAAAAAAAATCACTTACTATGTGCTGGAAAAGGGGAAAAGATCGTAGCAAAGAGTAGTTGAGCAACCTATCGAAAGCGTGGGTTGGTAATGGTAAAACTGGTAATAACATTATG
>JXXA01002175.1:0-18930 GCA_000956255.1 Anopheles punctulatus | reverse complement strand
TAAATGTTATGTCATTTATCGAGATAGAGAAACCGATCACGTACGATCGTTGTGTGTGATCTTCTTTCGCACGATCTCAATTGCTTGCGCGAACACGCTCGCTTAGTACGATACGATTAGCAACCAACCAACTAACTAGATATGTGTATTTTTGTGTGTGTATATACATATATATACATATATAAATATACTCAAAGAAATCGCACAGTTCGCACAGTAGTGTTGCGTTTTGCGCCGGCCAGGGAATGCTACTAACCGTGACTACTTGCAAGCGGATGCAGCGAAAGAGCTACATTCGGAAAGTGTACTCGCTGTTCATTTTGCTGTTTTTTTTCTGTATCCACTATTCACCTGCCCCTTAAAACCCGAGATCGTACCTTCAGAGCTTTTTTTTACGAGCGAAACAATTCCACTGTGCCGTGTTTCCTTCCATTCCAGCACACTTTGCATTGGTAGCTCGTTCTCTCATCCCGCTCCGTGTGCAAGATACTAGGCCCGACGCAACATTTAGCAGACGCACGCACACAGTCTCGATTAGGAGTGTCAGGCGAGCACGAATACACAGGTTTTTGTCGTTATTGCAGAGTAACAAAAGAATATGAAAAAAAAAGTTCACGCACACACATGCTCATGCCGGTCAATGTTGCTTTTGATCAAGAGTTATAATGAAACAAGAAAAAAAAAAATCAACCAGAATGATTAGTTTACAGACTGCTGATTTGACTGCAGAAAATCAAGAAAGCACCACTGGTAACAATGGTATTTTAATGTATTTTACTAACTACTAGATGAAAAATGGAGGTGCCAGCATCAAGTTCATAATAACATGTACTTCTTTGGATGTGAGTTTCAGTTTTGTTTCAATCGAAAAGAACAAAAAAAAAAAAAGATGCAAATTTTGAATGCAAAACCAAAAATACTACTTTAACACGCTCTTATTAATATCTAGAATGCAATCGCGAATGTGTTGTTTGTATGTATTTTCAGTATGTGAAGTAAAAAGCTTAAGAAGAAAAGAGACGAAAATCGAAGCGATACAAAATCATACAAAATAATATTAGCTTTAAGTCTATTTGGGAATACTAAGGATACGGGTTAAGCGATCTACAAATCCCAATTCAAGATTTGCCTTCCACATGCACACACACACATACATACACCCACACGAGCAGCATTCTCACTTTCACACGCATACACAAAAACCTACTCCTACTCGAGTATTTTTAAACACTGGTTGAGTTAGATTTCTCAAATTGACGTGTACGTCCTAGGCTTGCGATACCATATGTGGCGTAAACTATTGTTCTGTTACGTTGTTGGTTGTTTTCGAGCAAAATTTTGTAAGCCTTCCTTTGGAAACTATACGAAGACGAAGAAGAAAAAGGAAAACTACAACTGCTACTACTACTGCAACTAATACTTACAGCACTACGTCGTACAGAAATTTAACTAGGACCAAAATGATGTTTAATCATACCAAAAGCCCAAAAGTAAGAACAAAACAAACAAAAAAATGCCTTCTGTGATAAGAGATGAGCCGAATTTCCGGTGGGTGAAAATGAAGGGTAGAGGTGTTAAAGGAAAAAAAAGAACAACAGCAAACAACAAAATGAAACAATCCGAGTGTGTATTTTCCTCCGTTCCAATATCCTCCCTTTGCGACGACATTCTCTGGTGGTAGAGACGCGTGAATGCATCGGTTGAGATCAGTGTCGATCCTGAGAGAGAGAGCGAGAGAAAGAGCAAGAGAGAGAGAGCCAGAGAGAAAAAGAGACAGGTGAAAAAGGTGGATATGAATGTTCTGATGCAAAACCGAAACGGAACGACGTAGATAGCGCACTATTTTTGCACTCTGACATCTCTTACTGTTCATTTTCCAAAACTAATAGCAATAAAACAAAAGCAACCTTAAGGTAAACCGGAAGTTGGTGATGGTGGCGTAGTGAATCGGAAGTATCGGATAATCTAGGATACTTACCAATTACTTTAAAGCAATGTATTTCTTAATGCTGGTATAGGTGTTTTAACGGTTAATTACAATAATAACAAACAAATTCTAGATCACTCACTCTAGATTATGCGAAAAAATGAAAGAAAAAGAAGAAAACTGGACAACGCAAGGTAGTGGCGGAGTAGATACGAGAGGACAAAAGAAACGAGACCAGCAAATATGACATTAAGAATAAAGAATACACAGTCAGCTGAGCAGCAGCAGAGAGAAGGAAAAGGGACGAGGAAGAAAGAAGAAAACAATAAAACATAAATTGTTATACTGAAAAAAAAAACTAATTACAATTCCACCGCAACAACAAAAAAACTACTTACTTTAAGGCTAATTGTTTACTTAAAGATTACCAATATGTGCACTTTTCTAAGTAAGTTCGTGGCAAAGATAGGAAAAAAAGAAAAGAATCACAAAAAAACGATAAAAAAGTGAACCTAACGAAGCGCGCTGGCAGAGCAAAAAATAAAGCTGTTAATTAATGACCATGTATATGTTCTTAGAAATCTATCGGTAATAAAAACAAAACTACAGAGAGAGAGAGAGAGCGAAAAGAAAATCACACAACTATGCACATCAGCGTCCAGTGTTTGTTTTTAATACCGTGGGTATCGTCAATGTGGTAGGTAATGGGAAAGAGAAAAAGGTTGTTCAGCAGAATTGGCGGTACGACGCTGTCGGAAATCGGCGACACATCCGGAAAGTCATGTGTGAAATGCTTTCCTGAGGTCGAGGAAGAGCGACAGCGATACTGGAAAATATCACCCCGGCGTTGCTCTACACGTGCGAATAATTTCATGTGAATTACCTACAAAATAAAGTAGGCCAAAAATACCCTACATGCTGCGGAAAACCGTTGCGTTGCGAACCCTTCGACGAACGTTTCGGTTCGGGTTTCTTCTGGAACCACGCACCGTAAACAATAACAATTGCGCAGCTGTCAAAAAAACGCACAACGAGTGGCTCTGTTTATAGCTGCTGGGTTGACGGGCAACGCGGATGGTATTTTCCGTCTATTTACGCATTTAAAGTCCGCCGAGTGCGGATCTTGCCCGAATCGGATCGGACCCTGGAGGCCAAACATCCGCTCAAACAATGGCGCTCGCATCCGGCGCACGGATCACACGCCAACCGAGTAAAAGCGTAACCCGTTCAACACCCGAACGCGACGGTTAAAAACATGTGGCCAGCTAACGCCACCACCACCGTCCAACAAACCACAGTCACAAGCGTACCTGGTTGGTCGTGACAACCAATTGGTCGGCGGTAGGTGAGCCAATCATTGCAGGCATCGGTTTCTATTGGTACTGCATCTGCTGTTCGATTGGGCCAACAAGGATCTCGCGTCGGTGGTGTGCGCTTGGCTGTGGAAAACCTTCCACCGGTTGGCGGGCGAGCGAAAGAGAGCGAGAGTTGTCCCATGTGCGTGTGTTTCTGTGCAATTTTGTGTGTGCATGTGCGTCCCGCCAACAATAACAAACATCCGGCCAACCTGCGAAAACCTACTGGCACACCGGGGTAAATACGTTTCGATGCGAATCGTACAGGCAGTGTGTGCTGGAAAATGCGTGCCCCCAACAACGGTTGTTGCTAATCATTCATATAAAGCGTTGGTGCAGCTTGTGGGACTGTTTTTCAGTCAAGAAGCTTGCGGTAAAGATACTAGCGGCAGCAGTAACTCTGAGCGTACTGAGCGCGCATACACCTTGACCCAACTGCGGCGCACGTTCGCTATTCGCCACAGTCGCATGGACTAGCGATTGGATAATAATAGTAGCGAATCCGAGTGACGAGTCGGACGCCGTGTTTCCCTTGATATTCCGTGCCGAAAGGGTCACTCGCGCTGGGAGCGTATGATACGCTAGATGCTAACCAACGTCTGAATGCTCCCACCATACCCCGTCCACCCAGTACATCTGCCCCTTGGCAATGGAAACGCCAAAGAAACCGTCGACGGTACCCGCAGCGAAAGTGGGTACCACGTCTACGACCTATGCTACGATATTGAGCACCACCACCAGCAGCAGCACCACCAGCACCGCACGCTCCTCGCCGATCGACTCACCGCCACCGAGCATCGGAGCGAGCAGCGGCAAGGAGAAGCTGACCGAGTCCCAGTGCAACATCCAGCGGTTCTGGCCGGCGATGATGCGCGAGGTGCAGCTGGTCGATAGCGTCGAGCCGGGCAACCAACTCCTGCCACTCGCCCGCATCAAAAAGATTATGAAGCTCGACGAGGATGTGAAAATGATCTCATCCGACGCGCCGCTGCTGTTCGCGAAAGCGATCGAAATCTTCATCCAGGAGTTGACGCTGCGCGCCTGGCAGCACACCGAGCACAACAAGCGGAGAACGCTGCAGCGCAGCGACATCGCGATGGCGATCACCAAGTACGACCAGTTCGATTTTCTCATCGACATCGTGCCACGGGATGAGATCAAGAAGGAGTTCGAGGGAACGAAGTCGGATGATGGTGCGGAGCAGGACGGTACCATCGGTACCGCCAGCACCGCCACACCCGCCACCGCTACGACCACTACCAACGAGGACTTGCAGTACATCCTGCAGCTGGCGCAGCAACAGCTAGCCCAGCACACAGGCAAGGTGCTGGAGCTGACCACGGTACGTAGCGTGCCCGTGAGCCACCAGGAACAGATGATCCAGGTAGTCGCGGATGCCCTCCACCCCAAGAAAACGATTGCGACGACGACGACGACGACGGCAGCGGCGGTTGCGGCGGCGAACCCGACGGCGCTGGCAGTGACGAGAACCGCTCCATTTGCCACCATGAAGCTAGGCAAGGTTCTGACCGGTGACCCTCAAACAACTGCTATTGCCATAGCACCGACGACACTTCAGCAACAGCAGCAAGCGTCACAGGTGAGAAAGAAAGCTGCAGGTCCATGTTGTATATAACTTTTCAAATTCCAACCATCCAACCATCGTTTATATTTATTCGTAGCAACCAGCGAAAAAGCTTGTTTAAAATAAACTAATAATATGTTCCCTTGCTTCATTCCCCTACCAGGGCGCATTACAAACGGCATCCGGTCCGAGTATAATACTCGCCAATGGCAACGCCACGTCGACGACGACCACGACCACAACGACCACCACAACAAGCGGCGTCTCGAACGGTGGCACCGTTGCCACCTCCACCGGCCAACCTCTCACCGGCAATCCAACGTTGCAGCTGTTCCAGCACGTAATGACACCGAGCGGCGAACTCACGCAAATACCGGTACGTGAATTTTGCCCGAATTATTTCGGTGTCCGTCCGCCTAAGCTGACCGGGTGTCCGTTCTGTTCCACAGATCTCCATACCGCAGAATCAGATCAACTTTATACGCACGGCTGTGGCCGCTGGCCAACCGAACGTTCCGTCGATCTTCATACAGGCGCAGGCGGCACACCAAACGCCGACGATCGTCAACACCGGCCCCACCGGTGTCTTTCTCAGCGCCAATCAACTGCACCAGCTCCAACATCAACAGCAACAGCAGCAAAGCAATCAATCACAGCAGCAGCAGCAGCAGCAACAGCAGCAGCAACAACAACAACCACAACAACCACCACAACCACCCAACCATCAACAGCAGCGTGACTAGGAGCGTTTCGTTTTAGGGTTTATGTGTCGGGAAACGGTTTTGCCGGAATTATGAAACACAGAAACCGGGCATAAAAAAAATGTACATAGGACTGTTGTTCCCCGCCGCAGATGAAACAATTTTTAACATGTTTGTGTCGAAGTGCTACCTTTTTTTTAGCATTTAAGATCCCCCCCTTTGTTAATGATTCGGTTAAACATTATGTATCAAGAGAGTGGGTGTGTCTAGTAATACTTCCTGCGTAGTTTTAGTTAGAAGCACAGCTGCGCGATTTCAAACGTAGAAGCTGAGAGCAGTACAAGAATTTCCATCGTGTTTAAAGATTTATGCAATTTTTTAAAAATTTCGTTGCTCCACTACGTATGGCTTAACACATATCGTGTCACATGCGGTCGACGCAATGTACCAAAAGCTAAGCGCAACCCATTATAGTTGGTTGTTTCTACACTTACCTTGCAAACCGGCTCCAGGGGTAATCGTGAACGTAAACTGCAAATATACAACTATTTTGTACAACGATCGTGGGATCATCATGTGTTGTTTCGAGCAGTGAAAGTGTCGATGATTCGGACGCTCTCTCTGCCGCGCCCATCACCTGAAGCAGCTGGAAATGTGGACTGGACATGTAAGGCAGGTAAGCACATCGAATAAGTGTTTCTTATAGCTCCCAAGTTTCTTATTCTTCTACGGAAGAATTACTATCCAAGCAAAACTTCGCTCCCCGTAAGCAAAACTACGCAACCGTTAATTCATCTTCAACTATTTATTTGCATGTGGTTAATGTTTGCGCCTCAGTTCGCTATTGTCTCGCATAGATGGTGAATGATGGGGGAAAAGACAAGAACCCACAATACTTAAATAAAAAAAAATAGAACGTTATCAACCGAACCGATACCCGAAACCCAAGTACTTTTTTTCGCACGCTAACGTTACACCATTCACCATCTTCGGACCAACGTTTTGTGTCTTTTGTCCTAACACTTTCCTCTTTTTCTTTGTTGCTCCGTTTGCATCGTTTGCTCTTGCCTCATGTTTTGCTAGCGTGTTGTCTATATTTGCTTGTATTTGTTCGCTCACTAAAAAGAGCACCGCGCTCGATAGAAGTAGCCCACTAGCGCGAGCTTAATGGTATGGAATGATCTGTCCTAGCACTGCTGCTTGACCGAATGGTGCTGCAATTGGCTATTGGTAGAGGGGAGGCGTTTGCCTGTTCAGAAGGGAAAACACATACAAAGAGGTTTCCTCCACCTGTGTGTACATTGATCCTTTATAATAACACAAAAAAAACATTCTACCGTAGAGACAACTTACGCTTTTTAATAAAACTGGAGGGTGGGCATAAGTTTGGGGTAATAAAATATCTCGTAATGGTAATAAAACCAGACTCTAATAACTTTACATAAAAACAATTCAACAAAAAACCAAAAAAAGCGCCACTTACGATCACCTCTCCGGCATGCATTCTGTCGAATTGCGGGTTGGTTTTTTTTTTAAGGGTAACACAGTCCTCCAAAACTGATCTACAAAAAAAACAAACGAAATACCACACAGCCCCATTTGTAATCTGTGCGATTGTGCGTTTATGACCCGAACTGGTCCTGCGTGCCCTCGATCGGGCCGAACTCGTATGCGCCGTGACCGTCGAACTTGAGGTAGTAATCGTGGTGCGTCCAGAGAGACTTCCGGTGCGAGACGGTGAACAGTGTGATGCCGACCTTACGGCAGTACTCGTACATGCTTCCCTCGACGTCAACCGACACCGCCGACGTGCACTCGTCGAGGATGGCGAACTGTGGGTTATGGTAGAACAGGCGGGCCATCGCGATCCGCTGCTTTTCGCCACCGGACAGTACGTCGATCCAGTCCTCGATCGCGTCCAGGCCCTTCTCGCGCACCTGGAGGTACGTCAGCTGCACCAAGTCGAGATACTTTAGCAGGTCGTGGTCCGTCTTGCCCCGGCGTTTCATCTCCTGGTGCGTATGCGGGTAGATAATCTGCGAACGGACGCGTAGGCTCATGAGACCCTTCATTTGCAAAAAAAGTGGCAAACCACCGATAGAGTACCCACCTGATCGCGCAACGAACCAAGCGTCATGTACGGGCGCTGGGGAATGTAGAACAGCTTGCCGGCCGGAGGTTTCGTCACCTTTCCGCCCCACGTCGGCCACAGCTCGCCGAGGATGCGGAACAGGCTGCTCTTGCCGCACCCGTTCGGCCCGCACACTAGCACGTTCATGCCCGACTTCACCTCAAACGTCAAATCCTTCACGAGCACGTCGCCGTTCGGCGTCACCAGCGGCACGTGTTCGAACTTGATCAAATTGTCCTGGAACTTGAGCAAACCGCGCCCCGGCCCGATGTCGCCTGCGTCCGCGATCGCCGAGTTGTTCACCATCGTCCGCTCGTACCGCCCGCTGTTCAGGTCCTTCAGTACCACCGTCAGCTCAGTCATGCGCGCGGTAAACCCGGCCAGTCGGGACATCTCGCGTCCGGCCAGCACCAACCGGCCGATCGCTTCCGCCAGCTTCACCAGCATACGACCAAACGTGTAGTAACGCTGTAAAAGGAGACCAAGAGGGAAGGACCAAGAGAAACAGTTTGGGCATCGCAAGCAATCATCGGCAAAAAAAAACTGATTTTCACGTTCACCTCGCACTGGCAATACTTACGCTCAAACGCTCGCTTTGCTGGCTACCGGTGAGCAGCGGATGATCCTTCTCGAAGAATGGCAGCGAGACGGCGTAGAACCCGACCACCGTCGCAATGTCTACGTGTAAGAGGAAAACAAATGGTGAGCGAAAAACAAAAACAGTCAGTCCCAGCGCGCTAGCGAGATAACGCAAAAAAGCACCTACATTTCGCCACCATGTTGTCAACGATGCCCATGCCGACGCGGAACTCGAGGAACTTGCGCATGTGCGCGACGAGCTTGCTGAAGCTCGCCAGTATCGTCAGCTTCTCCCGGTTGTTGCCCTTGTAGAAGGCGATCTCCTCCGAGTTGGTGATCAGCCGGCTGTTCACGTACCGGAACTCGCCCTCCAGCTTCTGCTCCTGCACCGTCAGCCGACCGGTCGGCTTGCGCAGGTTGGTGAGGAACACACCGGAGAAGAACAGGTACAGCAACAGGATGCCGGGCGTCGTGCCGCCGAGGTTCGTCGTCAGCCGATACACGTAGATCACGATGTCTAGCAGCGGTTTGCAGATGTTCGAGTACAGATCGGTGACGCTCTCGCAAAACTTGTCGATGTCCGTCGTCAGCAGCTGGTCCGCGTTCGCTATCCGGTTATCGAGGTTCGACATTTTGTAGTAGGTGAAGCCTCTGTCGGGTTGGAGGAGGCGAGAAGTGGCTTGAGATATGGCCGATTCCGTTGACTTAGAGACCGTACGCTTCACGCTACTTACTTCAGGTACTCGTTATATAAATATTGCGACAGGTTCGTCCGGAATCGGAGCTTCAGCTCACCGATGCTCCATTTCAGTACGTTGTTCACGACCGCGATCTGGACATAACGATAGTAGTTGGAAATTTAATGTTAATTCAAACGCTCTTCTCCATGATATATCGCTGACTCGTCGTCAAAGATTATCTCTCTTTCTCTATCTCTTTCTCATTAAATAATCTATTTTGCGCTCGTTGCTCATCGCAACAAAATAGGCTTGATCATGAAGGCAGACAGCAGACTCGATACCTGAAGAAACCTCCACCCAAATCCATTAGGGACCCAGAATCTATTTTATCTTACAAGCAGCCGTTGGCCTTCATCACCGACCACTGACCTAGCCTAATAGGTTATGCCCGCCATTAGGTTGATTGAAAAGTCACTTAAGCATTGATTAGTAGAAATTGTGCAACACCTCCGGGGGGAGGATGGAGCATGCGTGAGAGAGAGAGAGAGAGAGAGAGAGAAAGAGAGAGAGAGGCCAGCCATTCAACCGCAACTTACCGCGGGCAGCGCCGAAAGGTACTTCACCAACGCCGTCCGGAACTGCTTCTTGTTCATCGTGATGATTGTGCTCTCAATCGCGGTCGCATTTTGTATCATCCAGATATCGCTGACGGAGCGCGCAATCAACGACAGGGCAATCACGACCAGCAGCCCGTTCTCGACGCTCCATGCCTTCGGTATGATGATGCCTGACGCGGGAGAAAAAGGAAGCGGTGTAGACACGTTGAGCATAAATTGCAGAAGTTTGCTTCGGTTGTGTTGCGAACAATTGTGGACTCATCAACCGTCCCATACACACACGCACATGCAGGGATTGGATTCAATTATCAGCAGTAGTAATGTACATCGGCGGTGTCGTATGTGCTATCTATTGGCAGGTGGAGCGATAAGTAGGGATTTCTGTCTTCGCGTTAACGCTCATGATTAGTTTGAAGATAAGGAGGAAAACGAACGGAGAGAAATGGAGGGGGTGATAAAAACGTTTTGTCACTCATTTTACAATTCGCCACGCCATTCTATACGGTGATAATTAATCCAGGCGTGTATGACGAAGCGCCTCCCACCACGTTGAGATGTAATTTTAGATCAACCATGTTTAGTAGTGATAAAGTGGCGAGCGCCCTGCTCACCCTTTTACGCATGCAGTACAACAACTTGCTTGAAGTTCCTCTTCTTCGTCGTGCCGTTACGACTTGTTGGAATTTGCAATGCAATGGTACTAATAAAAAAAAATGCCCGGTCTGCGAGAAGCGTTCCGTGCCAACCAATTAGTGTGGCAGCATCATCACCTCTCACACAAGGGAAGGACAGAGGAAGAGCAAACTGAACAATCATACTCGGGCCTGTCATCGCTCGCTCGAATCATTTACGTCAATCGAAACGTTTCGGTTCTTCAAGTGGTTCAAGCTGTCTTTAGATAAACACACACAGAGTTTGTTTTTCTCGCGGTGATTCTTGAACAAGTTCGATGCTGGGAACTAGCGCCCGAGCAATGGTAACAAAAAAATACACACAAAAAACACAGAAACGCACCGTAAAGGGTGTAAGGTTCCGCCAGTGTCGTGGAGGTGACATAGGCTTGCTGTTAACCTTGCTCACCGTCGTTCGACTCGATTGATTCCGGAATCATTAATTAGTCGCCAGCGTGTGATGCACAACCACAACGGACGAATGCTCCTGTGCATTATTCATCGCCGTATTCGTCGGTCTCGATAAGCGGTCGCTATCAAAACTAGAACCATTCAGTGAACCGGACGGGTTCAAAGTGACCTACACGCACCCACCAGGGTCGGAGGCGTGCTAAAAAGATGGACTTTGAGCGCCTCCCCAGTCCGGGTTGGCTTATCGCACCTGATTCCAATCCTCACAAAGATAGACCGCAAAGAGAGAGAGAGAGAGAGAGAGAGAGAGAGCCCGATTTTTTTTTCACGGTTGGGTAAGACAAAATGCCACAAATAATGTTCGTGCAGCGTGGGGCGCTGGGACATATACGTAACACGTCACTTTCACGCAAAGCGTTAAACCGCACCTGGCCTGGAAAAGCTTACCTAACAGCGCGCGCAGCTGATTGAAGAAGACGGCATTGACATGGGCCTTCGGGCTACGCTTTTCCTTCTTGTCGCTGATGAGATACTGTATTTCATCCTCCGGTCGCTGCTTGCTGCATTAAGACCACCGACGAGTGCGAGGAAAAGAGTGAAAGAAAATAAAAAAAAAATATGAATCCTCTAACCGCGGTGCAAAATCCGACGCTACCACTGGTGCCAAACCGCGTTGCCGACCACTGGTGCCCTGGATTCCCGTTAAAACTATCATTAATCAAAACTTGCACCAGACCGGGACTTGCAATTACATCTGCACCTTGCGAGACCTTGAACTTGAAACCTAGTAACGGAGAATACCGTTGAGGAAACCGGTCCCACGCAGACGCTTACCGATTCTTGTGGACCTGTTTGCCGTACAGGATGATGGCGGCGGCCACCGTGCATCCGGCAACACCAACCACGGCGTTCTGGTTCGCCAGCAGCTTGCTCAAGTTCGGGGCCATATCGTAAAGATGTTGTTGTTTTTTCCTCTCTCTCTCACTCTCCCTTTCCCTTTTTTGTCTTGCAAACTCTGGAGAAGACACGAGTGTCGTGTTGATCGTGCTCTGGTGGATGAGGGATGTGAAAGCGTGGCGGTGGTTTGATTGGTGGTTTCACATTGGCAACAGCTTCTGGTTCAAACGCTGGCGACAGTGACGTGACGAGCAGCAGTAACCCCTTGCGCGGCTGGTGTGCGTCCGCGACTCCGGATGGGCGAGCTTCAAACCGAACAGCCGACCGCACCGAAGCGTCCAGCTAGAAACTAAAAAAAAACACGCACACTAACGTCGATCGCACCAACACCGCCGCAGCTACGAAGAGAGGAATAGGGTGCATGAGCGAGACGGGATGAGATGATTTCAGGAAGGATTTTGGGGCCACTTTCACGCGGGTTGGACTTCTTGCACGGTAGGCAGACCTTTCTCTAGCCGTCACCTCTAACCGCCACACAGGTAACACTGGGAAACGTAAGTGCGTTTACCTTCTTCCTGCTACTGCGCTTCACTCGTTCACTCGCCGTGTGTGTTTGAGTGGGTGGGTGAGCTTGTAGGGGAGAATAAACTGGCCAAAACGACAATGGAAAACCCTTGCACGAACAACAACACGCCACCCGTTTCACAACACTTAGCAAGCACAAGAGCAGGCGCAAGCGAAATCTGAAACGTTCGATTCGTGTGTTCTGCGTGTATGGGTTTGTGTACGTCAGTGGCAAATCGCACGGTGGGACCGATGCGCGTCATATGCTAGCTGTCAAATGCCATCGCATGCTGCAGGGGTGTTTCGTCACGGTGTTTTCATTTTTAGAACAATTTTAGAACTCGTATGGCTCTCGTGCTCCGTCATACGGAATGGGGTAGCGAAGGGGAAATGCTCGCGTGTTGCATTTTTAAAGGGTACCTCAGCGTTCGGAAGCGACACGCACGTTCATGTAATAGTAATGTGAATTCAATAACAATTACTTTCACACCGAGCCGCTCGCAGCTGGCGCAATTTTCTTTATTTCACACGATCACTTGGATGCCGCAATCTTCTCGAGAAACTGGGCCAGCTTCACGTCCCGCTCGCTCAGGCCGCTACAATCGTGGGTGGCGAGCGTTACCTGCACCTTGTTGTACACGTTGAACCACTCCGGATGGTGGTCCATCTTGTCCGCCTTCAGGGCGACGCGTGTCATGAACCCGAACGCTTCGTTAAAGTCCCCGAACAGGTATTCCTTGTAGATTGCATCCCGACCCTCAACCATAGTCCAGCCGGCTGCGAACAGTGGCTTCAGCTGCTCGGCACGCTGCTCCTCACTTAGCTTGGACACCTTGCGTGAATGAGAGAAAAAGAGGGTGGGTATAAAACATGTACCAGCCACCTGTAGCACCGCAAAGAAACGGATCGATTCGGACCAAGAAAATAGAAGCAACAGAGAATACAACAATCGAAACATCTCACATACCATTTTTCTGCTGATAACGTTTGTTTTCGAAAACCAACGAACGCACGGTTTTGTCTGTTGTCGACGGTACGGCGGTAGTAGTGCTCTGGCGACGACTATACTTCAGGAATGTAACGAGATGAATAAAAAGATGGAGATTGTAAAATGGACTCTCGGGCACCGGTTGCTGGGCCCTCCCTCCTTTCATTTTCGCTTCACGCACGTTGCCCCCGCCGGCACGGAACAGAGTGGGGAGCCAAAACGACGCGAGTGCGCGTACACATTATCGGTCCTTACCATTACTTGCGCGGCTGCACGAGTGCTGGTATTGGTGTGGTGATTGCTCCAGCTGACTCCACGAGCCTACCGCCGACCAACGATACCCGATGGATCGGGTTTGGATCGGCAGCACCCAGGAACTACCACGGGCCGCAGCAAGGCCAGCTGTACCAGTGAACGTCCTCAAGGCCGAAACGAACATTTCTGCAGCGAATAGGATTCTTCAGAACGATTTTAGGCTTTCGTTCGTATTTGTTGTGTTACATTGACAAACCCTGTTTGACAATCGCGACACTGACGTTCATCGAGATCGGTTCTATTCACTTTCGTTTCGTGTTCGAACTAGCAGTTGTCGTTCGAATTCATTATTCGTTTTATATTTCATTCATGATATATTACAACAGTTTGTCATCACAATCCTCTCCCAACTACTAGAAGCCACAGCCGTTTTGAAAAACAAATCTTCATACTGTCTCCTTTTTATGTTTCCAACTTCGTATGTTCTTAAGAGCCAACTGCTACTGTTACTTACGCACTAATAAAACTACCTGAAGAGACACCATCGTGTAATAAGGGGTGCTTTGGCTCATTGAAAATTAAAAGTCATCTAAAATAAAAAATTTCTGCTAGTTCACAATCGATTTTTACACCATATGTTTCCTATGTATAGTTAGTACACGCCGCATAGTATGGTATAGATGGTTATGCTTATTTTCGTGTGTAGTTTGGTATCTTGTAGCTGACGATTAATTGGCAGCTTTGTATGTTAAAAAAAAACAAAATAAAAAACAGGAAAGACGTTGTTTCGATCTGTTAAAAACATAATCTCTTATTTGAACGTTTCGGCGATCGAAAACGAGCTCGCCGGATTGGAAGTAAGCTGACCAATTGAAGAGACATTTGAAAATCATAATGTATGCGTCTCTATGTTTGTTATTATCAACAAATACGATATCTAAACAATCGTGTGTAAATAAGACTAGATTGCGGCACATGCTACAGTAATGTTTCTTGGACGACATTCAAGTACAAAGAAAACTACATAGAAATCTACGAAATGCAACACGATTAGCATGCAATTAGAAACAAAACAGGATAAAAACAGTTTGCAAAAAATAGGATAAAAAGGCAATAGCTAGAAACAAGAGGACAACGAAACAAAAAAAAAAAAAACTCGTGGCGATTACTTCCAGATAACAGTCACGTTCGAATCCATGTCGATCTCCTGCTCGATCCGGCTTGGCGTGAGGCCAGTCTTGCAGCAGATTTCATCGAAGCTATTCAGCCCGGTGTATAGCTTATGCTTTGGTGTCGGTATGGATCCGGTAAAGATCGGATACTTGTTGATGCATCGGATTAGCCCGTGCTGCAACCCAAACGACACCAGCTTCCGCTCGTCGATGTTGCTGTCGCGCGGGCAGAGACGCTGACAGAGCGACCGGAGCGTTACGCCGTGCGTCATCTGCGAGTAAAGCTGCAGAATGTTGAACAGACTGGGTAACCGGACCGTGTCCACTTTGTCCGGGGCGTGCTGCAGCTGCACATACCGGCGGCATTCGTCCGCCAGCGAACGGTCACGTGTCAGCTTCTGCAACTCGCGCGTACACATGTAGACGTTGCTGTACTTGAGAAGCGGTAGCAGCTGCATCACGCCGTAGTACACCAGATTCTGGATGCATGACTTCACTAGCTGGTTTTCGACGTCCGCTTCGGCGGCGATGCGCGCAACGTGGTTGATGCCGTTGATGAACGGAAGCACCTGCTGCGTCGTAAGGTCCCACGAGTCGAGATCGGTGTCCTCGAACCCGCGGCACATCAGCGGTACCTGGTGGTCCTGCACGACCGGCGGGTCCGGCTTGAGACGCCCAATCTTCAGGTAGATCGTCGTGTCGCCCTCAACGATCGTGGCCACCTGCCGACTGTTCAGGTCGCGCAGTATGCAGGCGAGCAGGTTCCGTATGTTAGCCGTGTTACCGGAGTTCGACAAGAACGATACCTCCTCCTCCATCATTAACAGATACTCGGACAGCTTCTTTACCACCGCCTCGTACTGCACGGTGCGCGACCAGGAGTCGCACACGAAGCAGAGATTAAAGTAGAAGAAGTTCCGCTGATACCGGACGTGATTGATCCGTACCGGATAGCCAATAACCTTGTGGCCCAATGTGTTACTGCCGAGAGCAAACGGTTGATTAGAGCGATAGGACGAAAGGTAATGCAGGTAGGATAAACGAATGCAAACCCACATTGTTAAAATGCATCGCTGCAGCTGTGGCTTCGGGATGATGAACGTCCGGATCGAATCAAACACCTCCTTCGTGATGAAGTTCTCTGGCACCTGACAGCTGATTTTTGAGCCCGCCACGACATGAAATTCGCTCAGCAGTATGCAACGTATCGGTCCGTCCTTCATCCTACCATCCTTAGGCTGCGGGATGGTAACGTCATAACACAAATCAGAAGCAGCCCAAATCGTGGCCAAATTTCTTATGGACCTTACCTCACGTGATAAGAGCTCACGGTCCATCATCGTCGTCGCAGCGTGGGACAGAATTTATTTAAAAAACGTTTAACATTTCATCAAAACTTAGACACTAAAACAACAAACACAGAACACCAGACAAACATTGCTCCAAGGGACACCAAAACCCTTATGTGTCAGAACTGACCGCGAATCCTCACAGCATCAGTTCGCGATCTGTCGATGACAATTGTGTGTGTGTGAGAGATGATGAGGGACAAAGTGTATTGGTAATGGACAAGCTAGCTGACATTTAAAATTCTTTACATTGCTATTCTTCTAGATTTGTGAGCTTTAAAAGCAAATGTTACGTTTTGTGAAAATCATGATGTTACATACAAAATAGCAATATAGTGTTAACATAAATCACGTTTTTTACTGTGTTTCGTTTTTGGCTATATAAGAAGAATCTTTCATTTTTTTTATGTAAATCTGACTCTTTCACGAGAGCTCACTCATAAATATTCTTTTATTCCTCAATTCCTTTTATAAATAAATGCATTTATTTTGATGCTTCAAGGCATCCAGTATCCTGGAGTATTCCTGTAAACATTTGGTGGATGATGGCAGAAAGAGAAAGTAAATTTGAAGGTTAAAGCAATCTCGTAAGATTATGTTAACTCACAGTAATCGCACGCTTCGAACAAGTTTTAGTATAAGTCTTTGGCTTTTTATTTAGTTTACTTTTACTTATATTGGTTGCATGACCATATTGATAACCATTTATCGTGTTTTTTACCGCCACATATTTTACCGCCACATACCGCCACGTAAAAAGCACACTCCCAAACTTATGCGCCCGAGATAGACATGCAAACGAAACTTTGCTTTTTCAAAACCAAACTCGACCGCTACGTAGCAAGGTTTGGCAAAGCAATTAAATATGAATAGATGAACAACAAAAGGCATTGATGAATGTACTTATCATATATTTAAAGGCCGTTTAATAAATATAATAGAATAGTTCTACTTAGTTTTTAACAAAGATAAACGTCTAACAAAGGTAGCAACAAATATGTACATGACACTTTTTTACTACAAATTACACGTTCATATTAGCCACTTCGCTGTTATGGCCTGCTGTAACAACAGTAATAAAAGGTACACCTTGAAGGTAATAGCTTCAAAAAATCTCAAACTAAACAAACAATTCAAGTGAAATTTGAAAGCGTAGCGTATTGCACTTGCCTAGCATGTTGTTTTAATAATCCAACCGTTGAGAAACTTGGGGTCAACTAAAACTAACAGTAAGACTACAGAACTCTATCATGAACTGAACTGAATTGTTTCGAAACATGATTCAAAAACTTTTCCGTCGTTTCCACTATCTCGAGCTATAAATCTATTGAACGCATGCCGCTATTGACGGCAATCTACCGTCATGGAGGCTACTACACAGCCACTTGTGGGCTTGTTCAGTCGTCAGTCGACCATCAAAACTTGCTTGATAAAAATATAATTTTACGGCTCCAAACGACGCTACCTCGCTAGCAGCGGCATTTGAAGAAGCTATTGACCTTCCTAATAAATTATGCTAAAATGAATAAAACTTGTTACGATTGGTTTTAGTGCATCGACTGGGCCTAGAGCCCTGACAAGACAAGGAAGTGAGACGTACAAAAGATCAGAACTGATTGCAGGTCAGTTTTTTTTTTCCTCCATGTTTCGTATCCATTTGCTAGGAGCTCACCCTGATCAGGAACTGCTGATGTATCTCTAGCCGGGGTTGTGGCATTTGAACTGATCATGTATGTTAACACCGCGCGCCTGAGAATTATGCAGTCGCCTACATCCTCCAACGGTGGTATTTCCGAGTGAAGATAATGATTTGTGTGTACGCCGGTGCTTGAATAAATACCCCAAACAAACGAATGGGTAGCAAGTCAAATGGTGTGAGGACCCGGGCCGGTAAACGCTGCGTGTCGTCGGCAGAAGAACTGAAGAATAGCCACCAGCGTCACTTGATGACGTGATGATTGATGATCGGTTCGGCTTGCGTTGCCATCTTGGGCGGATAAACACTCTGCGCGACTCCATCCTGACAGTTCGCCGCACGAGTGCGACGAAACGAACCTTTGGCCGGTCGTTGGCAGGCAGGGAAGGCAGGTTATCAGAACGAAACCTTCAGAAAACGAAACCGAAACCCCGTGGCCTTGGAAACCGGCCGATTTGGAGTTTCGTTTGACAGTGCAAATAGCGCCGAGATGACAGCGAGTAAACAAAGCGATTATTGTAATCGAGTGCCGATTCAAGCGCGGTTCTAAAGCGAACCGAAACAATATTGTTCTTCCCACGGGTGACAAGTACCGGATTCTGCTTTCCGGAAGGTGGTTTTTTGTTTTCGCAGGCATTAGAGCTATTTTTTTCTGCAAACTACTTCCCGCCCCCAGCTACTATTCTTTTTTAACCCTCTGTCTCCCACCCCTCTCTCTCTCTCTCTCTTTCTCTCTCTCTCTCTCTCTCTCTCTCTCTCTAGGTATACAGTGCCAATCGATCACAAAGGCGATCAATTCGAAGACGGATCTCGGCAGGTCGGGCGAAGATATAGATCTTGTGCCCTCGCTCTTGTCTGTCTCTCTCTTTTTTGTTCGCACGCACACAAACTGGTTTCGCACATTAAGGCAAACGCTCGTATGGTGAAGTGAACTACGAGCAGCAACACAGCCAGTATCAGTGTACACGCTGCCCACACTGGCGTGAAATGAAAGAGAAATGAAGATGAACCTCGCCCGCCGGTGGATAACATTGGGTTGGTGTTGAATCTTTGGATTCGGACAAAACCGCCGGGACCGGTTATATGTATATATACATTTTTTTTCATACCCTTTCCGTCTCACCATTTTCCAGCCAGCAAGCTGCGCGCCGATCTTTTCTTACTGGCAGGATAGTTCGCTTAGCCGCAAGCCCCCCGATGCCGAAGCCCACCTGCTCGAGCGACAAGCTCGGCGCTCTTATGCCACCGATTCTTTCATTTCACCATATCCAAATAAAACTAAATTATGCAAATGTATCGGGGGGAGTGGGGTAGATATAATCCAGCGCGCTTGGAAAACCGATACGCGCGCG
>JXXA01002172.1:0-19365 GCA_000956255.1 Anopheles punctulatus | reverse complement strand
TATTTGCCTTTTCCTACTCTATTGTCGGTGGTCTTACTTTCGACACGATACGCGCCGTGATCTAGGGCGGTCAAGTTATCAGCGCAGATTTATGATCTTGCAGGCATTGTTGTGGCGCACGATCGTCCCCTTCCGGGTGTCTGCGCAGGGTTTGTAGGTGGTGGCAATGCCGACGATCGAGCCTTTTCTTTTCTTCTTCAAGCGGGTGGGTTGTGGTGTATCTCCCGTTGATTCGCGTTGAAATTTATAAACCCAATGCCAATTCTAATGAATGTTTTATTTTTCCGTTTCATTTCGCAGGTGAGTACCGTTACCGATCGAGTGGCCCATTGTGGCAACAGCTTACCAACCAGCGGCGAGCTGGTGAAGGTTACGGTTTGGATTATTGCGATCGCTGCGATTCTTCAGCTTACCCGCGCTCTGACGGATGAAATTCGAAACTCCAACCAACGCGGGCGCAGCACCGGCGCAGATCCCAGAACCCTGCCGGCAGCGTTTAGCGTGGTCCCATGCTTGATTTATGCTACGGACGTAGCGCTCGAGTCGTGATGCTGATATTCTTTTCCCTCGCTGCAGACATGGCTGCGCGGTTGGCTGCGGTTGAGCTTTTCATTGACTGATCGGCTGTGATTCGTAGTTTGCATTGTAAACGGTAATGATCATTACAGTCCGCGGTTGGTGCGGGTAACTTACGACAATTGCCATCTAACGACGGATAACTTTATCGGCCACAATGGTGCCGTAAAGCGCTACGGTAGGCGAATCTGATCGGACATTATCGGACATCCTCCGCCCTGGAGCGCTCAGTTTGCAAACTTTCTCAACTCCTGCTCATCAAAAGATCATTTTTCATCTGCAAGTCGTCGGGTTTTGTTGCGAATTGTGGTGATTGCTGGCTGCAACGCACCCGCACACAACACCAGCAACGGAGCGACTTTCGACAATTTATTTGATAGCATGAAAATGAGAGTAAATTCCACGGCAATGGCATGTAGGTGCGTGCATCGCATCGGAGAAGGGCTCCAGAGCTAACGAGATCCATCCCGCGATCATCCAATGCGTCGACATTAATCGTGCTCCCCACATCAGTCACGAGTTAATTGCGCCCGGTAAACAATACGATCTTATTAGCAGTGTGTAGCGTGGCGATGGAAAAGGAGAGGCATGCCACGCCGGGAGTAATTTTATGAAAATTTCGTCATGAGACACGAGCTGCATCCGACACGACGTTCCGCACACCGGAAATAGAAAATAATAACAAATTCACGGCACAATTATTCTCCTCCTTCTTCAGCCGCGGGGAATCATAGATGACGTATAAATGCGCTTCGTTTTTTTTCTTCCTTAGCGCTCATGAGTGAAAACAATTTGAAATCATTATCTGCCGTCGGAAGTGGATTTACTTTCATTTTCGAATTAAATTCTCCACACCGTGCCGCCGTGCGGTGCAGGGATAATATGTTCATATTTTTTTGTATATCAAACGAAAATGCTATACGATATCGAAAAAAAGGACAGCTTCCGAATCTTTGGTTGCACAAATAATGCGCTCGGTTGTATAATGCCCGTTTTTATGAGCCCCTCTCATATGCGAACCGATATTACGTGTGGTGTTATGTCGATGGCTGAAGTCACATGTGCGTGCTTTGCTTTCGTCTGCTTCCCCCGGGGTCGGTGTGAGAATTAAATTAAATCTAGCCCTGCAGCCCGGACTCACACGATGGGTGGACCACCTTCTCACGGCCGGGGTGCCGGATGGGAACCGCATTCGAAAGCACTCGAGGGGACGATTAGAGTTGGCTGCTGCTGCTGCTGCTGCTGCTGTGCGAAGTCATTGGCTTCTATGGACCGGCGGAATACACTCGGGACCGAATGGGTGAACGGAATCGCTGAGCAAATACCCCTGAAGGCTATGCAATCCGCATTCTGCCCGGATCGTGTGAGAAAACACGATCGGCACACCGAAGAGGTCTGTCTGCCCCAGGGAGACGGACGGATGGTGAGGAACGTATCGCGTGTGCATTAAGACGATTGGCCCGTTTTTTTTCCTAATTTCCGGTGCACAACTGATTGATGTGAACGAGACGCTGGTGCCGCAAAAGTGTCGCGCCTACAGGCGAATGCCGCTGCCCGACGGTGTCAGGTTGATTATGATCCGCGGGGGAGAATGACAGAAGAAAATCCGTGCGCTTCTTGTGTGCGCATGCGTGTTACGAACGTGCCACGTGTGCAGCTGAAGTTGTTCAGTTGGCCAGCCAGTGTGGAATCTCCGCTTCGCTCCAAATTACCGGCAGCTATGGTCTCTACACCTGTGTGTGCATGATCGCGCTGTGATTGCCTTTTTCTTCGTTTGTGGCGCTCGGTGATGGTGGTGGTGGTGGCGGCATACTTCACTCGTGCCTTGGCGGCCAGTGCCTTCTCTAATTATCCACATTAAGACAACTAATAGACCTCGCTAGTTTAACCCCTTTTTCCTTCCGGTTGGTTGAAGTACCGCCGGCCATTTTTGCTCGGAGCTAATGCGAGGTGGGCCACCATCGCGATCGTGTAAAAAGGTACGATATTAGTTGAGGTGAAATAGTGAAATTCTTTGCAACAGGCGACAGGAATGCGTTTTGCGATCGGTTCCGGTTGATATCTGAGTCGGATACAGTCACTTAGCGATTACGAGCAAGATCAATATCAGGGGAAGTATTATTATTTTTTCACGAGAATTTTCTCTGTGCGATAATTCGTTCGAATTAATCCCATGCAATATCGAATGGAAGAAGCAAAACATACTCGTCAGTGCCGGCGTTGCGTGCGGCAATCGGGCGTGGGCAAGATTAATTTCAATTTGAATTGTTTACTACGCGGTTTGGCGCGAAAACAAACAGCGAAAAAGAGGCCGCACTGGACTCATTTGGTGGCTTTAGTGGGGCTTTAGTTGTTTTCAACGGATAAAACGGGTAAAATAATCCGAACCGATGGGGCGGCGGCTACACGAACATAAAAAAATAAAAAAAATCATGTGGTTGGGATTATCCCTCGATCCCGTTTCGCGCCAAATGGAGCAATGATGGTAATTGCCGTTTTACTACCAACCCCCTCCATGTTCTTCTCCCGGCCAGTGCGGGCGTTGTTTTTCTTATCTGGTTTCGTGTGCGTGTGCCTGGTACCGAACCCTGTAAAAATTCCCTCCGGGAGGCATCTCACCCGCTGCTGTACTTCCTTTTCGGTACAGCTTTCGGCGCTTACACACGATCCGATCGACAAGCGAGCATAAAAGATTAGTTCATCTTCTTTCTGTTTGTTTTTCGTGCCGTCTGCACATTGCGTGCCGAGGCAGGCTTGGGATCGGAGCGGTTGTTTGCGGTGCTTGGCGGTGATTATTCGGTACGCCCAAAGTCAAGCTGCCGGCTCAGCGAATATTTAGGTCACTGGGTTCGTTCGATTTGTGATTGTTTCCGCGGCTCTTGGGAGGGGCGAACGGGTAGGCGTCAGACTGTCTGTGAAGAGAAGAGGTGTTATTTCGGTAATTGCATTGTAATCATCGATTGTGATTGTGCTGAAAGGGTAGACTGATGTACCCCAGATTCAGAACATTTATGAGCGTATGCAGGTTTTCTCTTCGCATCTTCCATAAAATATTCACCGCGGTTTCATGTTAGTTTGAGAACAATTCTCAATTAAAGAAAAGATATTGCTCATGGTTTTTTTTTCTCATTTTACAAAAGAAGATCGGGGTTGGTTGGATCTTCGTTGCTACAGAATTTTTTTTCAATCGCCGTGTAATTTTTCATCTTAAATTAAATGTAAAGTAATGAGTAATGAGTTCATAAAAATTTTTTGGATTTAAAAACAGCATGAATCTTCATCAAAACAACATAAATTGTGTCGTTGTTTTCAAACGGTTTTACATGAAACATGCTCCTAATTAGCTTTAGAAAAACAGCATTATCGTTTATAGTCACTGTTTTGTACCTTGTAACTATTTAATGATCTATTTTTTAATATCTAAAAATCACTTTCTGAGCGTATAAATACTTACAATAGTCACATAAAAATCTCACCATCCTAACTGCGGTAAGAAATTGTATAACAAAGCCTTTTTGGCTAGAGTCAATCTTCAAAATCCCATTTCCCTGATGTCTAAAAGCTCGCAACTGAAATAAAGACACCCATCATCGAAACATCATGTCTCGTTAAACCCGAAAGGGCCTTACCATAACTGCGGTGCACTCTGTATGTACCTTGCTAACGAGAGGTTCGCGCTGACGCAACACCCAGAAGGGACGGCCGAAATCTGTTATGACATGCGAAAGGGCCGCGTCCCAAATGTAATTACGTTTGCTTCGCACGGCAAAAACGGCGTGATTGATCGAAAATGAGGCAAAATAGATGCAGGTCCACCGATGCGCTACCTGGAGCAGGCGACGAGAGAAAAGTGGTAATATGAAGCATAAGTCAAAATGATGGCACGAGATGAGCGTGGCTAAGCAAATGGTTGGCGAGACCGATAGTAGTAAAAGGGTGAAAATAAAACGATGATTTGAAGTGACGGAGGTGTTGAAAAAGATTGTCTCGTTCCGCTCCCGCGTGTTGCTTTGTGTCGTATGAATTTTGTTTAATTCGTTCAGCGGCGTGTCCATGGGTTGTGTAACATAATTCCGTGTGGCATGTGTGCATTATCGAAAAAAGCTTCCTTCGGAGTTGTTCGGTCGTGTGCTCATTCGCCGTTATCGTTTCGGATCGGAAAAAGCGTTTTCGTTGTGGATTGACTTTATGGCATCGCTGCCTGGGAGATATTGTTTTCTTCGGTGTGTGTGGCCGATACACACACACACACAACGGGAACGGTGACATTTTTTACCATTTTTCTCACGCTCATGCGCATACGGGCGCCGATAGTAAATAAGCCATACATTCGTTGTGCTTTTGGAGTTTTAATCCCTTTTTTCCTCTCCTCTCCACCGATGATAAGATTTACTTTCTTTTGGTTGGGCTGAGAAAGATTTTGGTTGCTGCAAGACGTAAACATCACCGCACACAGCATCGCTTCGTTGGTGGGAATAGTTCCGAGCGGTTTGAGCCCTCAGTCGGGGGGAAAAAAGAAAAGGGTTTCCATTTCTTTTGTAGGCCCATTAATTGCCGCGCTAAAAGCGCATTACTGGTGCGGTTGTGGAACGTTCCGTGCATATCCCGTACGTCGTGTGGCCTCACATCAATCACTCTTTATCCGAGGTCGCCCTGCCGTTTCCCCTCACACACTCACTCTCTCTCTCTCTCTGTCTTCCTTTCCGCTGTAATCGCGCGCGATCGCTGAACAAATCATCATAATCAACGCCACTTGCACACATGCATGCATCGTAGCGAGCTCGAAATGCAAACACACTGACACACACATATGCGGGAAAGAGCCGGAGAGCCGCTCGGGGGACGATCCATGAAGCGTTTGGGAAAGTCGCTGGAAAATGATGGTATTTAGCGCACGGGACCGTTGCAAGATTCTTCAAACAACAGGCAGGCTGCGTCGTGAATCACCGAATGTTTGAACTTTGGCCAGTTAACTTTTTTTCCCCTGCCTGGCGCACGAGGCAGTGTGGCTTGGAAATCAATCATCATTGCGGTGGTGCTTTCATTGCTGTAATCATCGTGTGGTGATGCACCGGAGCACACCAACAGTCGGAAGTGTTACAGCACTAGGTGGTGTTGGTCGGTGGGTTTGGGGTAAAGGAAAGGTCTGCGCGATGGAATTCCGTCCGGCTGTGCCGGCGTCGTGGTCGTGTTTGGTGATCGATCGATTAAGGGAGTGAGACGGTGAGCGGTCGCCCCGAATGGCCGACACGTGGAATGGACTTAGAAAATGCACTTTGAACCGCTCGCGGGAAGTCCACCTGTTTGTGGAATGGTTTTTTTTTTCGTTTGTCTTCGGAGCGATTATTGCTACGTGCTGTAACGGTGCTCGATGCAAGCGGGTGTAAAACTTTCGTTTATTCGGGTGATTTGATTTTTCGTTGCTGTTGCGTAACGCGACCATACGATGTGTGTGAGATTTCGTCTTTTTTACTTGTGTCAAGCATGCTAGAGGGAGGATTATATTTTTCTAATTTTCTTATAACAAATCCAGAGCAATAGTTTGCCCTGTGTCTAACTTTAAACAGCCATTTTTGAATGCAATTTATTCATTTGCTTTAATGTGAATAATTTTGAAGCATGTGACCATTTTGCTTAATATGTTCCTAATCTGTGTATTTTTTACAACATTCCTAATGGAACTGTGCTTTAAAATAGATTGAAATAACGATTTATAATCAAACGATTTGTGCCAGCAGAAAGCGACGAACCCGAGTTTCATATTTTTACAAAAGTAATGCCGGTTATCACAAATCACAAAAAATGAAATGAAAGTAAAGGTTTTCCAACATAACTATTTTTTTTTTCATTTGCTTCTATCTATCTTTGCTAAATTGGCGAACCATTGCACCGAAAAGGAGCGATTCGAATGGCTTCCTGGAGAACCGTTCGCTGGTGGTGACAGCTACGAAAGGTCAATGTAATCGATCTTCCACCACGGTTCGCCACGTTGCGAAAGGCGTGAGAATCGAGCGGTGAAATCGATCGAATCGAAATGATAGCCGAAAATTTTCACGTCTTCTGCGTGCAATTTCCTCTCCCCCACGATGGCCGCTTCTTTTTCTCGCGGTTTCCTCCCGGCTGCGGATCAGAGTTCTTCCTACCTTTTTGTCCATGCTCACGCTCCAGGAAGGGGGGAAACGTTTTTCATTCTTTTCCACCGGCACGATTCGCTTCACGCTTTGGCGAGTATTGTGCCGGGTGGTACAATCCGCGCCAATCGAGGTATAAGGTAAATAAAATAAAATTGTACGTAATAAGAATAAAACTTCCCGAGAGCGAGGCGGGGCGCGGAGGTTAGAAATCTTTCTTCGCGGGTAGGCCGTTGTGTTCGTTGATGAAACTGTCGGTGGGTTTTGTTGGTCGGTCTTCTTCGGCTGTTCCGTGGGGGCGCTTTGTTCCCACTCCCTTGCCTCGGTCGGTGGGAAACCAACCGGGCTGTGGAATTTTCCCGTTTTGTTCGCGCTTCTTCGGTCGTTCTTAATTCGACAGCTTCCTCCTCCCCTTTCCGGACGATTATTGCGAGCATGTGTACGTGCGTGTGTCGGTGTGCTTTGTGTCCGTTAGCAACCGCAACCGATTAGATGAAATATTTGAATGCGAATTTCGCGAAGCTCGTAATAATAAAAGCAATCGATCTTTCCAGCGCAAAGTAATCGGTCTAATTTTGGCCCGTTTAAGAGAAACAGTCCTGGGAAAGCGTCTTTTTGTCTCAAAATTTGCACAGCACTTTCTGCCTGACTCTGCTCGTTCGTATTTCGCGTGCGGTGACGTACGTCAATCGGAAGTTCATTGCACTTCGGCTCGCAGCTCGGGCAGTAGTACTTTAAAGTTTGGCAGGCGTGTTTAGCTCGTTGGGGCTCGGATGTTGTCGTCCCACTGTTGTGGTGTTCTCCGGAAACATACCGAGTTCAATGCACCGAGCTTTCTCGGTGATTCGTGTGATGTATGGGATCGTTTTTATTGGCCGTGAAATATAGCAGTGGTTGGCGTTCTACGACCATTATTTTCGGTGAACGTTTGCGAACATGTTTCAGAACGAAAATAGGGACGAGAAAAGCTACATGGGAAACCGGATTTGTTTTTTTGTTTCACTTTGATGTTCTTATCCAATTTAAAATATTGAATTTAATTAACAGGCTGCTATTCCTGTACCCATCCAATTACATTTTTTTAGCATTCACTCAGTCCCCTAGCAAGTATTTTAAAAAGTTGCTCCCATGAGTAGGACCCATAGAACATCATTCATCCATGGGAACTTGGTCCATGATTGAAAGCATCACTGCCCGGTGCCCTTTTCTTTCGCGATGCTTTCACAGTTTTCACAACAAACCTTTTCTTTCTACTGGTTACCATCTTTCCCTGATCGGGTTCGCAAATTTCAGGCTATTGAGCGCGACCGATTATCACAAATCATCCCAAAACTCATCCCCACAGCATGAAATCGATCAGAAGTGGATGACGTGCCCAGCCTTCCCTTGCTGCCTCAAGCCGCTTCCCGGAATGCTGGTGATCGCATACTTTCTAGCGAACCGAGTAGGGGCGCAAATTTCACTTGGACGCCGTTTTTCGTTTGGTTAGAAGTCCGACTTCTGCCTAGCCCCGACCTTTACGGCGAGCTTTACGAGATGATGATGGATGGTTATGATAGAGCGATGTCTGCTTGGGGAGTCCGTAAAACAGTGGCCCTCATTGGTGGGAAAGGGGGTGACGAGAAGAGACATAACAAGTGTGGTGGGGTTGTTTTCGGAAGTGCGCGGAAAGTTCGGTCGGATTCGGTCGAAATGGATCACCCGTCGGCTTTCCGTCCTTCGGATCGCAGATCGCTCGCAGGGCGCCCAGCGAAAGGCATCGACCGGTGGGCCCGCGAGAGTCCACGAGATTAATTAAGATGATGAAATATTCGTGATGTGGCCGAAAAGGTTTTGGCTCTCGTGCTCCAGCAAGAAAGGCGTCACAGGGTTCGTAGGCTCCTCTTACGCTCGCTTCGGAAGAGTTGAAACGAAGCGAAAAACGAAATAATAAAAGGCCAACTCTAAATGCGATCCCGATGAAAGCGATACCATTGCTTTCTTCTCGCGGACGCGCATAAGCACACAGACACAGTCACTCACGCTAGCAATTAACTCGCGCGCGATGCTGATTTATGCTATCCCCCATGCGCTCGTTCGAAGCGTTTCAATGTGCGCTCGGAACAAAAGTGCATAACGCTGCTCCTTGTTGTTGAGTTTGATGTTTGAGTGCAACATAATGAATGGCGCACGAACACACACACACATTCACACATCGCATCGCCTCGTCCCCGTCGATCAAACACCCGGCGGGGTGGTGTTTGGTGTGCTGTTTGCTCGTGATGAAAGGGGATGAAAATGCACTTTTGATGCTGAGCTGCTGCTGCTGCATCTCAGCATCAATCATTCGCACTCCGGATCCGGCTTCCCGCACGGTGTCGATTCGAAGGGCGTTTTCGTAGAAAGCTCGGGCACGGGCAGGACGGCCCGTAATTATGTTGAAAGGAATTCGCTGTTTCATCGCTGTGTCGTAATCTGATTTTCCTATTAGTTTTGACGCTGTCATTACAGGGAAAAGAGGGGATGCACACCTTGCATTTTGGGGGTTTCATGTTTCGTGAACTTTTTGTTAAAATAAAAGACTATCTTTGGGAAATGGATTTATGCAAATTATAGCTTCATTTTAATAAAAACATTAAAAAACCAACTCTAAGAGTGTTGATCAAACGGAAGGGGAACACAAGTTTCGTTGTTAGCCACGAGAAGAGGGTGATTTATGGGAAGCACAATTCGCACAGCAGGTTTTTATTCCCCCTTTTTGTAGCTATGAGCGTGTTTCTGGTCCAATGCGCCAATCTTCATCCCGAGTAGGGGAGGATGGGTGCGTTTTGTTTTAGCTCAGCATGGGCGATGATGACTCACTTTATAATTAAAGCATTGACGTTGCATTAAATCCGATTCGTTTGCGATTTCCGTCTCATTTCTGGGGTTCCTGCCAGCAAATCGGGGTTGCGCGGTTCTTGGAGTGGTTGAACACTTTTCTGCATGCAGCACACTCGACCCTTCTTTACGTTGATGAGACGTGTCCCCGTGTTCAATTCAAGCGCCTGCATTGCTTTATGGTGATTTAAAATTTGCTCGTAACGATGCTTGAGGTTTATGGGTGTGCGAAAAAAGAGAAGGGTGCCCGTGTTATGCTGAGGCGGTGGCGCGTTACGGTCCTGGGTGAAGGATGTGATTTTATAAAAATTTATGGCAGTTTCTGGCGCTTGTAATACATTATGCGTGAATCTGTGTAATGCCTCCCGGTCGCACGAGCCGGTTTGACATTGGCAATGAATATTTTTAATTAGTTGTCACGCTCGGATGGATGGCAGAAGGGGTCTTCGATAATAGATGCGCTCATCGCATGGGGGATATGGGTTTAAAGAGGCATGGTCTACTGCATGAGGGGTAAAGATTTACATGATGAATTATTGTTTTACTTGAAGAATTAAATTTATGTTTTTACTCTGCTCAATCATGTAAAGGAGATCTTTAAGATGTTTTGTAGTTTGGCCACTATGTTGTATTACTTTGATACTGGCAATTAGTAAAATTATCTCATTTTCCTGTTTTTTATCTATATGAATACTCTTCGTTCTTCTTTGGTATTCTCTACTCATTTTAAAAATTTGATCTTTTTAAATTTGATCTGATGAATTTCAATCTTCTTAAAGTTTATAATATATCAGACTGTGTTTCATCTTTCAATCAAATAACAATAACTTAACGGAAAGATTTTCTGGAGCAATTGCACTTGTTCGCATTCGCAAAAACAAACTAGCAAAAAAACAACGCAAGCTCATATCCCGTTCTGCATCTCGCAGTAATTATTGCACCAGGCGGCAGATGCTTTTCCACCTTACTTTACGAGCCATTACGGTTCCACCCGCGCTATCTCCTAATCGAAATCAATTTTCCCGCCGTGCTTATAAGGTTGCGTTTCGTATTTTTTTCCAATCAACCTTTTCTCTTCTGATGGAGAGGCAAACACGGAAAACAGATTTTTTTCCGCTGTTGGTTTCGGTTTTTGTATGCTCACACTACAATTCACACCATGTCGGTGTCGGGAGGCAATCAGAAGGGCAAACGATAATGATACGATAGGGAGGAAAACTATTTTGCACGTGACTGTGGCGGTGGAAACAGATGGTTTTTTTTTGTTTCACCATTGATGTGGTGGTGAATCCTCCGGTGGATTTATTTTATCCCACCGGTCCAGTATAGAAACGAGTTCAATCGCTAAGGAGGAATGAGGAAATTGTCGGCAAAACTCGTCGTCGTGCAATATGCATTAGTTGGCGGCCTGGAAAGTTGATAACGAAGTGTATTTGGCGGTTGGCTGAAGTGGTACCTTCGGCTCCAGCTTTCGGATGCACATTCCTAGACGTCATCATTCTCGCTTAATCCATCTTGCCGTCAGGATGCAAAAAGAAAAAAAAACACCCCGTAGCTCATCCGTAGGCGAGAGAAAAAGCTTCAGCGGACGGAGTCAGAAAAAAAGCTACAAAGCCGTCCGCGGCCGCGCTAGCGTTTAATGGAATTGATGTTAATTTGCGATGAAACTGAACATAAGTTATTTCCCCGCCCCTCTTCCGCGTTTTTCTTCCTCGCACGGAGTCCTCCTCACCGACCGGTGGGGTCGCGCCACGTGCAAATCGGCGAACCGAACGACGAAGGCACTCTACCTTTCATCATCCTACCTCTGTTGTATGATGGTACCGCTTCATCATCGGCATCATCATAGATTAAGTTCACTTTCTTCGCTTCTTTCTTCAGCGTCGCGTCTCGCGTCGCCGGCGTTCCACGCGCGTTAATGTAACTCCTGCCCTCCTCCACCCGCAGACCCACTCCTAAGCCGTCTCGCAGCAGGGAGCTTTTCCTAGCCGTGCTCGTGTTGGAGAATTTGTTGTTTTAAGCGCATGTAATCAATGTCTTTTTTTGCGCAGACGAAGGCGAGTGGATTCTTTCTCCGCTACTTCTCGACCCCGCCGTAGTTTATGAAGACACATGAGTGCGATTAATGCTGATGGAAAATATGTTTATCCAGTGATGGACGATGCGGCGTCTGTAGGGCGATGGCCGACGATCGGATCTTTTTACAGGATATCGATTTCCTCCCGTGCAACGGGGGTCGATTATTCGCGTTCGATACATTGTATTGCCGCTTATTGGCACGATTCTTATGTTTCGGTTATGACTGACATTAGGGATTAGTTTGGTGTGAAATGGTTACCGATCGCGTTCGCCAAATAGTGATGTAGAAAAAGAGAAATGATTTTTTTTCTTTGAATAAAAATCAAAATATTGTTTTGAAAAATATCTATCAGTCAGAAGAACTCGATACAGGCACAATAAATATCGAAGTTTCTAGATGAAGCGCGCCTTAATTTTCTCCCCTTAAAAGAACACGATCTCTTTCACCTTGCCGTTTCCTATTGTAGATATTTACCATCCTTAATTCGCTTCTTCGCCAAAACTCTGCTTCTTGCCTCAAAACCAAACCATTTCCGGTGGCGGCGGCGATATTTAGTTCATTCATTCCCGTTTCGGCACAGTGTACCCAGCACTAAAGCGCACTAATAATCCCTTTTTCGCGGTGTTCAATTTATTGTTTCGCACCCGCGGAACGACCCACCCTACCGTTAGTCTTCAAATTATCGATCAATTGGGTGAAGCGTGGAAGCGGTTGATAATGAACTTGACCAAAGTAGGAAGAGCTCGGCAAAAGGGGGAGAAAACCCACCGATTAAGAAGCCGCCAACCGTCGGTAACCTTTCGACCGATATAATTTCCCGATGATCAGCTTGTTGGGTCTCGCAGACCGAACGGTTTTGCTTCTTTTGGAACAGAGCTGGTGCGCTTCGGTTAAGAATTTCACCCACGCCCACGGGTGAGTTGAGCGAGACCTTCCGTCTATTGCGTTGAAGATTTTCAAAAGCAACCACCGTGTGAGTGGGTGCGGGTTATTAACAAAATCGCTCCTTTAATTCCGCGCTGTCCTTCTAGGGAATCGGTTTCGCTGATCAAGAGGAATGCTGTGCTTCATGCGCACTAACAGCGGAAAATATGACGGAGTGTGGTGTGTACTGTGTGCCGCAGTTTATCATTAATCTTCGGATGCCACATTGGACGTGAGACGTGCGCGTTGACAGCTCGAGCAACCGATCTCTGCTCTGAGGTAGCGAACTCTGTCCGGGAAAGCACGTGTGTATGTGTGTGCGCGTGTGGCGGCATCATCGTTCCTTTCATCATTATCATTAGCCGCATGTAATGATTGCCATTATCAGTCATAAATCAATGTAGGCCCCGGCATTTGCGCTCGTTTCGATCGGTCGCTTTCATGGCAGGCTGTAATAGCAAAAATAAAAAAAAAACTGCTACTACTACTGTCGAAGGAGAGAAGACAGCTGGTCAAGCAGGGGCAGTACCTACGGCAGATGTATTGCCGTGCAAAATTCGCTGCCGATTTTGAAAAAGCAGGGCAGAGAAAAAATAACTTGTCAAACGGAAGCGGAAATGTAGTTTTAAATGGAAGACCTATGAGCGACATTAAAGTAATTGAGTTTGAACATTTAAATTAATTTGCGGTGTGTTAAAAATAAGAAATCTTCCCGATGATAATTTTTACGATAAAAAAAATTCTTTACTATGACTTTTTTATTAGCTGCAGGTAATACTGATAGATAACTCTTTTTTAAATAAAAATTAATCAAAAATGTGAAGGGCATGAAACGCCTAAAGGTGATTCTCAAACAGAAAGTGAAGATCATCACCGAGATGTTTATGTCACCATCGGAGGCACTTTCCCACCATCGCGCTTCCCCGTAGGATCGAAAGTGATCTGCGTCGGAGATAACTCGCCGGCACGAGATACTTCCGACCGTTCACGAACCCAAAATCAATTAATTTCTCGTCAACACCTCCCGTAATGGGGTGCGACAAATTGCTTTCGGTCGACCGCGTTTTCCATGCACACTGCACGGTTGCATTCTTCGCTGACAAGATCATCTTATCAACTACCGGGACGCTCGGTAGAAAAGGCAAAACCTTATGCCCACCCGGGTGAACGGAACGATCTGGTGGATCTAATTTCCTGCACTCTCCGCTACGTTTCATAACCCGGGAAAGGAGTCCACTTGGGGTCATTAATCATCCGTCCCGATTACGCGTGTCAAATCGAGCCCCCACTGAAAGGTAGGTGCTTTCTCAGGCGAACGCTTTCGGTATCATTTGTCATATGACGATGGACCTAGGTTGGTGAAGATTAAAACCGAAGCTTAAACGGACGTTCGAGCATATCGGGCGCCTGTTTGTTTTACCGATTGCTTATCGAGCGGTTTGTTTCTTATCGCTGAATCGAGATCATCTCAAACGGTAAGTACACGAACGAGCATTCGTTGCTATTTATCTCTCCTTTTTTCTCAAAACATGAGTTCACTTTCATAACATCGAATCTGTTTTTCTCAACTATCTTCGGCACACAATACTGCGTGCCAACAATTTCGCTACGATACAATCCTTTGCGGTGAAGTTGGCAATGATTTTCCGTGATATCCACCCTGTTGGCGCACAGCTGCTTTTTATGGCGTGACAAATTAATCAGACCTAAATTTGGTACCCATAAAACAAACACAAGCGAGGGAAGTGCGCAAATACGAAACATGAAAATACGAAAACACATCGCAGCTAGAGGTGAGCGTGGAAAAAGCTACTGCCCGGGAGCTTTCTTTTCCTGTCGTTAAATTAATTAATTCGTTGAACCGGGGGCTCCCAAACCAATTGGGCTGACGGTATGTGTCTGTGGCTCGTTTTCTCTTTGTCTTTCTTGTTTGTTTTGGTTACTTCGTGTGTACTTTGGCTGCCCCGCGTAGTTGATCGATCATGTCAATTTTATTGCTCAATTTTCTTCGTGGTGGAAAGTTTCGTTGACGGTGGTGAGTTTGCAAATTTCAGTTGGATTCTCCATGTTTCCGTCTCGGAACATTACCCTTTTGGTTACAGGAATGGTATGGTTTTAGATTGCCACTGGCAGAAGGCACATATATACGCCATCGATATACGTCACGAATGAAACGTTTATGTTTTAAAGTCACCTTTAAAAGGGTCGAGTACATTGCAGTATTGGATCAGTGAAAAAATGGCATTGGATTTAGCTTTCGCTTTGGCCCTCTCCTCATCATAATCCGTGGCAGCCTGAGTAGTTATCGATCCCACTGCAAAGGCTTCCAGTATCGATTGAGTGTAATTGAATTGTTCGCTGAATACATTTTACTGTATTATTTGTTTGTTGGTTTTGTTATGAAGAATATTGTATTCTTATTGTTACTGATATTTACCATTTCAAAAATAGACCGACTTTTAAAACTTTTTTTCGTATGGTTTAATGGTTTAATTTCAATTATTTTAAATTCATATTTTTCATATTTTTGCCCTGTATATTTTGCTATTTTGTTCAATGTTCTTTTTCTTTAGCTGCAGCGGATAATCTTCACTTCCACCTAAGAAAGCCAAGAATCCATTCTCATGGCTACTCTACATAAGGCTGCGACCTGATGAAGCCATAAAAGGTGTGCTTATTGTGGAGCTGCATTACATTTCCTTAGAAAGAATGCAAAAAAAAAACAGAACACCCCAGCGGCTCGAGTCATCACGGGGTGTACGTGCATGTGCATTTGTGCCCATGAAAAACACGTTGCAGTACAGCGAGACGCGTCTGAGCGGAAATTGCATTTCCCGTATCGGGTGACTGCATGACTCGCCTCCGCTCTCAGACACACGCAAGGCAGGATATCCGTTCTTCCGGCTCGCGCACAATGTATGGCCAAACGACAGGGCTCTTTCGCCCGATCGGGTTACGGTTCAGTAGTTCTTAGCTGGAGGAACCAATAAGTCAGTGGTTGCCATTTGCTGCGTGTCGTTCGTGTACTTAGGGGGTTTTTCGAACCAACACCCATCGTTTATTTTGCAAATGCCGCCCGCACCATCACCGTCAGCCGAGGTGCATGGGTAGGACAAAAATCTCCATCGATTTGCACCTCCACGAAACGAACCGATTGGAACAATGCGCCCGCGTCTGAACGAGCGGGTGAAAGTGAAAATTTCCGATCTGAATCGAAAGTGAATTGGAATGGAGTTCTCTCGATTTGCTCGGCGTTCCCGGCATGGCTGTGGAATTGGCCTTTTGATGAGGTACGGTGTTTAGTACTTTACGACACCACACCGGGGGACCTGTGCAGATGCTGCACCGTCGTTGCGAAATCGCTGCTAATCAAGTGAAAATGGTCAAATTTCGCTTTCGGTATTGCGCCACACCGAGCTCTGGGAGTGATCGTGATCTTCATTTGGGTCGATCGTTGGGAAGGAAGAGGCAGCAGGACGGAAACTGGGTCCATCGATTGAGAGAACGCTGTGAGTGGAGTCGTTCGTGTTTCGTAAGCGACGAACCTCTCCCCCGCTTGTGTTGCGTTTCGGTGATGTGATTCTGTTTGGATTGGAAAATCGGTACGATGGAGCTTAAACATCGTTGTGTAATCGCAAGGGCCAAGAAGCGAGTGCGCCGGTATGACGGAAATGAGCAATTCAATGATGGATGACAACACGACCAATTTGCTCACCGGGCTAGTGGAGCATGAGAACTTTTCGACAGGAAAGTTTCGTGTTTCAGTGTTTTCAAATAAAAAAGAAAATGGTATAGTTGCGTCGAATACACCCTTTGTTAATTTACATTTAATGCACAAGCGTTCAAAATACAAACGCCTAATGGGATTGTATCCTGCCGTAACCAATTATCAGGGAAAGTAAGCTATCTTTTTCACTTTTGACAAGATTTTCCTCACACCAGTCCGGGTGAACGAGCACTTGGAATTTACATTTAAAACCTTTTCACTGTTTTGCTGGTGAGCAGCAGGTGACGGAAGACATTAAGAAAGCCTAAAATCCATCACATATGCATACTCGCGAGACGTTCGTTTCCGCTTTCGGGCCACATTCACTTTCGGCCGCCGGTGTCGGTGTCAGATTTAATTTAATTTTTCCTCAGTCATGAAAATGAATGACCGGCCAGTGGGCGCGCGCACTCCGTTGCACTTTCGAACGCACATCGGCGTCCGACTGGGCGGGGTGGCGGGGTCAAAAGTGCATGCATTAACTTTTAACGATGAAATGACTTTCTTTACAACGGTCGGGAAAGTGTGAACGATTTTCGATGCTTCGTTTCGAATGTTTCCATCGTTTTCCGATCACAGGTCGTCACAGGGCGTCACGTGCGCACTAATCAATAGCAGCCAGAAGCTCACTTAGAGCTGCACAAGAAGGCCGTAAGTTTCCTTTTTGTGTGATGTGGCTTACTTTCCAAACAACGCCAGTGGAGGTGAAGCTCGTTGAAAGGGAAAAGGGCAACCCGAACAGATGTAACGATCGGTCAAAAGTGTTTCCTCTCAATTTACGGGCTCGAACGGGGGGAAGGATGTTACGTGCGTGGATGTTACACTATGCACTGTGCGGACATTATGCAAATAGTAGGCATTCACCGCAGCGTAGGGGCGTGTGTACGTTTGCTTTGTTAAGCGCATTTGTTTGTTGAAGTTTTGCTGTACGCGGCGCGCTGTAAGCAAAGCAGTTATTAATTTGAAATTTCTTTTCTTTTCTCTCGTTGCAGGTACGTTTGAACGGATCGGCACTATATGTCCGAATAAGGAAGCAATGGGAAGTTGGGGGGAATATGAGATGCAAGAGCTTTTCGATGGCCAAATTGCATCCTGTATGCTCGGTAATACTGCATTAAAATATTATACAATCCCTTATTTTTAATACATTGGAAAAAAACCCCATTAAACTATTCGCTTTTTTCTGTAGTATTCTATGTTATCATTAGTTGTTATTCTAAGATTATTTTTTCCTGCAAATGTCTCCCTTCCTTTCGCCTACTGCGTACTTAAAGTGATACTTTTTCTGCGCTCTGCTGGAGGCAAAAATTATTAGTGCACGAAAGGAGCACGGACCGATTCATCAACCACCGAAACCCGCAAGGCTTCCGTATTTTTCACCTCGTCATTTGCCTTATTATTGGTATTTTCGCTGCAAATCAGACACTTCAGTGCGGGATCCTGCGGCGTGAGAGAAGAAAAAAAAATCCCATACATTTCCACCACCAACACCGCTCCCCCAGAGTCATCGCGCTCATCGCCCAACACCATCTGCGCCACGTTGAAGCCTGCTTGCTCACCTACCTCCGGGTGTCCATCCTGGTTCCTGACTTCACTGGTGCTGGTAGCATAATTATGCTACTTCCCTCCCCGGAAGCCTGGGGCGGCACGCGCAACACCAGTCCGCACGGGAAGAGATACTTTTTGCCTACAAGGAAACCGTACGCGTCGCATCACTTGCCACCATCTTTGTTTGTGGCGAAGCTGGGAAAATAAAATCGCACCCTATGGCGCTATTCTCATTTGCGGGTGACCGACAGAGGGAATATAAAATTAATAAAAACCCATTTAACTGGCGGGGAATCGAGGCGGCGCGTGCGCCTGTCCACGGAAAGTGATCAGATATTTACATTTTCCTTCCTGGCCTGGTGCGCTGCGTTTGCAATTTTCGAATCCCGACCACTTCTCTCAGCATGTGCACTGCTGCGGGGGCCTTTCGGTTTATCCGTCGTCGTCGATCGGATTCGAATCTGCACTCGCCGGCGCTATAAACAGTCGGCAATCATACAGCCGGTTCCTTTATCCCCTGGAGCGGCAGGGTGACTGAGAAGTAGGCTGCACTCGTTTAGTGTTAAATGAATGTTAATTAATTTCACTGCCCATTGAATCGTTTGGGGAGTTTTGTGTTGATAGTGCTGGAAATTTCGCTTATTTTACTGTAATAATTTACTATACATTTTTCATTTTTTACACTATATTTTATCGTAATGGTAGAAAAGTTTTCAATTTATTACCTTGAGCGATAGAATGCTTATTTAAAGTTAAATTTTTATTAGTGGCAGGCACTGAATTGTTTTTATACTGAGTATTACATTAGAGTGTTAGAATTGTACTATAAAATTGGATGGATAAATAGGAGTTTTTCATAAAATTCCGCATTTAAATATTAATAGCTAGAAAATTCGGTTTAAGATTTCACCAATGTACATCTGATTGGGAACATGCCATATTTTTTGCTAAACTCTTCGCCACACAAACGTACCCAATCCCAATCTCATTCTTAACGATGGGATAATCGCTGTGGCATCGGTAACGAAGGAGCGTTGACAGCTCGAACGCTGCCTGTTGTAGACGAATGCCCAGGCCTGGAACGGAACCGGGAGGTGTTGATTTGATTTGCTTTTCTCAGCGTTCAATCCTCAGCCAATCAGCCAGTCAGACAGTCAGTCAGTCAGCCAGCTAGCCAAGGGAAACCAATCTAACGGGCTTTGGCTTTGAAATGCAACTAGCAAGCCCTAACCAACAACAGCAACTCAGGGGTGGCTCACGATGGTAATCGATTTAACCAATAGTTGGCAAGAAGCACGAAGCCCACGGAAGAAGAAAACAAAATATCTTCTCAGGTACACACGGTGGCTCATTCGTTAAACCGAGACGAATTGCAACAATGTGTCCGTGCAGCCCCAGAAGAAGTTTATCATCATCCGGAGTTTTTGCATGCATATACACACACACACACACACACACACACACACACACACACACACAAA
>JXXA01002142.1:0-13108 GCA_000956255.1 Anopheles punctulatus | reverse complement strand
GACATTTGCGACTCGTTTCGGTGCTAGAGAAGAAGAAGCAGACAGAGAGAGGATTTTTCCCTCTCAATCACGATGGTTTTTGGTTGTTGCTTAGTAAACGTCGCACAGTGACAAGCGGTGGAGAGCGAAAGAGAAAGAGAGATAATTCATAAATAAATTACAACAACAAAAAATAACACCATACTACAAAACAAACGTCAACCGATTGTCGGGATCCGGTAAAGCAGGCGTAAAGTTAACTTAAAGAGCGTCTGCCATTAGATACGAAATGGTTACACCGATTCGCTACGGCAAACGCCCAGGTCGCAATTTTGAGCGCATTTTAATTGCGTCATCTCCCGCGAACCGATGCTTCGTTCACGGTTTCGTTACAGCGGGCCCTCATTAGACATTTATTTATTTATCTATACACTAAACTGGCGCTGTTGTGCTCGTTGTGCACCGCTGACGGCCACCTAAGATCCCGCGCGACGCTTCGTTGTCTAAGCAGAGCGGTTTTGTTTTTTTTTTTTCTTAATTTCGGTACCCGTCTGCGTCTAGTTTAGACTTCGTTGCATAGGTCTGCGCGAAAACGAGTTTAGTCTCGGGCCGAACGGTCGAAAGTGAAAAATTACATTTAACACAAAAAAAAAGCACAAGATACAACAAAGAGCGACGGGCGCGGGCGATTGTCAAATCTTGTTTTGATTTTTTATTTTTTATTTTTTTTGGCAACTGGCAGCTCGGAAAGGGTTTCGGAGAGACTGAAAGTAATGGCGACGGAGCGATCGTTCGGATCGTTGTTTCGAAATGAAGGTACACTAGCAACCTTCGAATCGCACACAAGCACACGTTGCAAACACGGCACGACACGTGCCGGCCCGCGATAAAAGAAAAAGAAAGCCCATCTGCGTCCTCGGACTCCGTTTGGCCGTCTGTGGCCGTCGGGGAGACTCCGGGAGACGGTCTCCATGTTTTTTTTTCTCTCTGCCCCTGCCGCAAGAATAACGCGTTGCTTTCGAAGATCCCGTTAGCAACATCTCATAGTCTCACCTACCTTACAGGCAAAAAAACCAAAAGAGCGTTTCTCTGTCATCAGGTTCTCCCGCCGCACGAACGTCCCAATAGCCGAACGTCCGTCAGATCCCTTTCGAGCAAACCATTCCGACCTTGCCGGTTGGCTTGAAGTTCGGGCGTCTGGAGCTCATTATGCACCACCCTTTTGAATGTCCCAACAGCTACCTCCCTCGAAACCTTGAGCAATCGAGCGACCGGATGGGCGCGCTGGTGATGTAACCCGCTTCTAATCCCCAACGAATTTTGTCGTTTTGCTTCACCCTGTTTCGGGCAGAAAATCCTCGGCAGCCAGAAGCACATCGAGAAGAGCCACGATTACGAGTTCCTGAAGCCGTGGCTCGGCACGGGGCTGCTCACGAGTGCCGGGAAGAAGTGGCACCCGCGACGCAAGATCCTAACGCCGGCGTTCCATTTCAAGATACTGGACGACTTCGTCGACATCTTCCAGGAGCAGAGTGCGGTGCTGGTGAAGCGGCTGGAGGCGGAACTGGGCAACGAGGCCGGCTTCAACTGCTTCCCGTACGTGACCCTGTGCGCACTGGACGTGGTGTGTGGTAAGTGGGGTGCCTCGCGGGGCGTAAACGAACCAAAAAACCTTCACAAATCTCTCACTCAAATCGCTTTACGATAACCCAACAAAAAAAAAAAACACTCACAGAAACGGCCATGGGCAGGCAGGTAAACGCACAATGCAACTCCGACTCCGAGTACGTGAAAGCTGTGTACCAGTAAGTGTTGCCACCGGTGGACGAGAGGCGTCGAAATGAATAACCCGGGGCCCCCTTTCGCTCTGTTCGCAGAATTGGAAGTATCGTGCAGAATCGGCAGCAAAAGATTTGGCTACAACCAGATTTCATCTTCAAGCTGACGCAGGACTACAAGAACCACCAGAAGTGTCTCGCGATCCTGCACGAGTTCTCGAACCGCGTCATCCACGAGCGCAAGGCGGAGATCCGGCAGCAGAAGCTCGCTGGCGGCAAGAACAACGACACCAACAACAACGCCGGCAGCAGCAACGATGGGAACAACAACAAGGAGGAATATCTGTCGCACGAGGAGTTCGGGCGCAAGAAGCGGCTCGCCTTCCTGGATCTGCTGATCGAGGCGTCCCAGGACGGGACGGTGCTGTCGCACGAGGACATCCGCGAGGAGGTGGACACGTTCATGTTCGAGGGCCACGACACAACGTCCGCCGCCATCTCCTGGATACTGCTGCTGCTCGGCACGGACCCGGCCATCCAGGACCGGATCGTGGAGGAGATCGACCAGATAATGGGCGGCGATCGGGAGCGCTTCCCGACGATGCAGGAGCTCAACGAGATGAAGTATCTGGAGGCGTGCATCAAGGAGGGCCTGCGGCTCTACCCGAGCGTACCGCTGATCGCGCGCCGCCTCACCGAGGACGTCGACATCGATGGGTACGTGCTGCCTGCCGGTACCACCGCCATGATCGTCGTCTACCAGCTGCACCGGAACGCTGAGGTCTTCCCCAACCCGGACAAGTTCAACCCGGACCACTTCCTGCCGGAAAACTGCCGCGGGCGGCACCCGTACGCGTACATCCCGTTCAGTGCCGGGCCGCGCAACTGCATCGGCCAGAAGTTTGCCGTGCTGGAGGAGAAGTCCATCATCTCGGCGGTGCTGCGGAAGTACCGGGTGGAGGCGGTCGATCGGCGCGAGAACCTCACGCTGCTCGGCGAGCTCATCCTGCGGCCGAAGAACGGACTGCGCATACGTATCTCCAGACGTTGAGACAGTATTGAAACAAAAAAAAAACTCCTCGCCCCCACCCAGCACCGGGCAAGCGCTTTATGACAATAGGAGCGTTAGTACTAGTACTAGCGCAGATTTGAATTTTTCTACGTTTTTGTGTTCTGTTTCGCTTTGCGGCAGCCATTTGCAGTAGCAGTTATGAATAGAGCGCGTTTATTCATAATTCAACTTGATTTATGCTGTACTGCCCGCCGCTGCACTGTATCAATTTGAGATTCGAGGTTATGTTTTGGGTTTCTTTTTTTTTCTTCTTCGGCTTAGTGTGAGCGTTTTATGCGAATAGGTTCATGTTATTTTGTATAGAAAACGTATACAGTGATAGGAATAGCATATAGGACTTCTATTTAAGATGTACGTGTATAAGTTGTAGTTCTCATTGCGCCGCTCAGGACCAGTTAATACAACAAAAAAAAACGCCAGCTACAGCAGCCGCAGGTGGCACGAACAAAGTGTAGCGAAAACAATAATGGTTCCTGACGAAAGACCGGCTCAGTGAAGGTTCCAGAGCCAAAGCATTCTTTGCACAACCCGCTGCACTGGATTTGTAAATCGTGACGTGATTTTCAACATTAAAACATAAAAACGATAATAAAAGCAATAAAAGAAAGGAGCAACGATTTCTAATGAATATTTGATAAAGCATGTATTTCAGAAAAAACGATTACGATACATGATTACAGTTATTAATTATTATCGCCGCACACTAACGCGTCTGCCCCCTCCCTCCCCTCCGCCAATAGGCCAAATGCAAGTGTTGTGGATGAGAGTGTTGTGTCCCTACATGCTCGTTTGCCGTGGTTCTGGTAAGCATTTCGTTTAACTATTTCTTACAATGGAAGCGCGACCCTAAAAATCTAAGCGAAAACAGGAACGCTTTTTATATCAGCAGTTTTGGCGTTCCAAATTAGACAGTCTAAAAAGAGTGCTAGGTTGCGGTACCTACTATCCTAGGCGAGTGAGCGGTGGTCACGGTGTACTTCGGCTACCGCTTTCCTCGAATATATTATATTCGCGTAATGTACGTATAAATATAGATATGATTGCTGCACAAAAAAAACATTACGAACAATTACGACAGAAAGTTTGTCACGATCGAGTTTTCCAACCAATGCCGGTAAATGCCACAATACATAATCAATAGGGGCAGCGTAAGCAGATTTAAAGAGGGAAGTAAACAAATTCAAAAACAAAGCATTGCACGCTTACCATATAAACTTTCCTCCTAGCTGGAGCTTACACTAAAATGCTAAATAATACGTATAAAAAATATATATACCAAACATCATAATTGTCACCACCACCGGCCCGTTTTTGGTGTTTTCGCTTACTGCGTCCGCAGCTTGTTCGGGTCGTGGTAGTGTGACGGCGCCACGTTCGGGTGGGGCGGCGGCGGGAAGCAACGCACGTGCTCCACGTTCGAGCCCTCGATGTCGTTGCTCTTCAGGTATTTGTTCAGCACGGCAAATATTTGCGAATTCAATACCTGGAAGCGACGGATTCGGTCGACCATCCGCTTGAGGTTCTAATTGCAGCAGTTTCGGGACGGGAACGTTCGAAAACGAAAGACAAACGTCAATATATGGGTAAGCGATCAAAGTGGGCACGTCGGACGCGCTAATACTTACAATCCCTTTGACCGTGTCGTCCTTGCCGTCCACCCGCTGGACGCGAAGAATGTGGTAGCAGAAATCGAGCGCCTCGAACTTTCGCTGCTGGCCCAGCAGCACAATGATCGTGCAGCCGGCCCAGTGGAGGCCCTCACCGAACAGCTCCCTGCGGGTGAAACAATGTAAATGCCGGATCTTGAGCAGACGTGCTAGCGTTTACTTACTCGACCATGTATTCCGTCCCTGCAACCGGTATGCAGTACACGAACTGGAGCGCCGACCAGAGCCGATGGAACTCGGAACATTCGTCAATGTTCATCACACCGTTGATCGGTGGCGGCCCCATCCAAATCGGATCATCCAAGAACGATTTGACGCGCCCCAGAATCACCTCGAAGATGCTCAGCCCGCAGCACAGACGTTCCCGTGTCAGCAAATCACCTTCGCGTGCTATCATTGCTTGCTGGTGGGGTTGTACGGAACAAGAAAGTGCATTTATTTTACCAATTAGTTCGTTGCCGTGAGATAAAATGTGTCCGGGATCGAAAGTGCATTCTGCATTACGTTATCAGCATAAACATTGCATGCGCCTAGAAGAGCTCGAATAATCTTTTTGACAGGTGACGTTTGTTTGTTTACAAACAGGCCATTTCACGTTGCCTGAATCCACGGCACTAAACATATTGCAAAACATGCGAGTATTGATATTTCTAAGCTATGCAAGCAGGACAAAGTGCACATATTTACGTCCCTCATTAGCGAGCGACTGTTGGTGCAGGTGCTTTCGGCCACTTACCTTCGCAGTACCAAGCTTCTCCACGTTCGGTACAATCTGCAGCGAGGCGTACTTCGCCTCCAGCCGCTTCTGCTTGCTCTCCGGCTTCTCGCCGTCCTTGCAGAACGGGCGCGGCAGTATGTTCTGGAACGGTGCCGCGTGCAGCAGATCGCACACCTCCTCCTGCGACAGTGCCTGCTCGATCAGCAGACAGAACAGCAGCGAGTTCCCCATCTCCCGGAACGACTGGAACAGCTCCGTCTTCGCGTCCGGATACTGAACGATGTCGACCAGGTGTGCCTGGTAGTAGCTCAGCACGCCCGGCGACCCGTAATCGCACAGCGGCAGCTTGCAGCACTTCGGCATTGCCGACATGAGCGTTTTCGTAAACTGCAGCAGATTGCCCTGCACCAGCGGCTTCACGATGTCCTTTAGGATGATGTCCATCACAACCGCGATGCCCTGGTAGCCGAGCAGCCGGCAGATCGCGTGGAAGTGAGGCGCTCCGACAAACCCCCCGTACTGGCTGTACTGCGTTGAGTACGCCGCATTCAGCGGCTTCGAACCCCACAGGTAGTAGTGCGACATAACCGGGGCCTTATCGCGCGTGATCGGCCCGGAGAACGCAATCTGCAGCTTGTTCCGCACGAACCGGTTCGTGGCCGCGTTGTAGCAGTAGTTCGCCAGAAAGTCGTAGTTCAGCTCGACAAACACGTGCAGCGTGATGCGCCCGTACGGTGCCAGCACGTTGTGGTTCGCCTCCTTCAGCATCGCGTCGAAGTCGTCCAGTGCCAGCCACTTCGACAGCAGCTTGTGGCACAGCTTGTTCACCGATAGTAGCGCTTCCAACTCAACCACGCCCGTGATATCACTCGCCTCGAACCGACAGATCGCCAACTCAAGGCTTTTCTGCATATCCGCATTGATGCGCTGCGTGATTAGCTTGTTCAGATCGATCGAACGCCCGAGCAGCTGAACATGGCGCTGCTTGAGCAGCGTCTCGTACCGGTTGTTGCGCGGGTACGACTGGAAGTTAAACCCGAGCACCTCGCACTCCACCCGGAAGCGCTTGTCGAGGTAGATGCTGCCCGCCAGCTGCTTGTAGTGCGCAAACACTTGCTCGCTCAGCTTGTACACGAACTGATCGAAGCACAGGTTCACCTCCGCCTCCACCTCGTCGTACAGGAACTGCTTCCGAAAGATGGTCAACGCGTACAGCGCCGAATCGTTGTACAGATCGAGCGGGTACAGCACGTACTCCATCATCGACGGTTCCTTCGTACGCAGGATATGGTCGGTCAGGATCCACGGCATCGACATCTCGATTGGGAACTGAATGCGCTTCTCCATCGTAATCAGATCGCTGCACTCTTCGTTATGCTGGTGACGCACGGTACATTTCTGGGGAAGAAATTATACGTTTTTTTATTTAATTTTTTTATTTCAACCGACATTTATCTAAAAACATACGTCATTTTAATTATTTTTCAAATTATACTAATATCAATAAATTGCATGGGTACAGTACAAATTGTGCCAATTTGTTGCACAAAATAATTTGAAAAAATACATCACAATAGTAATAACAACCATAAGCTCAACAATCATCTGATTGTCAATCTTGTGCAATTATTCCAGAATAATTGAATGTATACGGCAGTACCAGAAATCATAATGTACTGGTAATATGGATGGAATTTTCTAATCAAAGTAAAATACCAAATGTACTTACGTTCACCTTCCTGCCCATGGTCATCTCGAGGTAAAACTCGCGATACCATAGCTGCGACAGATCGCAGCACTTCTGCAGCGTTTCGCTAAAGCTCAACAAGTACGTCCAGTAAAAGGACGCCTTGTGGAACGCGTCGATCTGCGACAAGCATGAGCCGTCAATGTCCTTCCGTAGCGTCCTCTTCCCACCCGACTTGTCTGCTATCAGCGATTCCAGCATCGTACGCACCATGTACAGTTGCGTGGACGATGGTCCCACGTTCAGCCGGGGCACATTGATCGGGAAGCCACTATCCGGGTCCTTCTTGCCCTTCAGGGCCGGATCCTGCGACGGTTCCGTGCCCTTCTGCCAGTCGGCGCACGTCTCCCGCACCGACATCACGATCGAGCGAATCAGATCCTTCTTGTTCTTGACCGCCTTACGCAGCGGTTCGCGTAGCACGAGCTGCACGAAGTCCTGCAACTCGGCGTAGATACTGCGCCGTATCGCTTCACACAGCACCGTCTCGATGCGGGCCATCAGTACCTGCAGACCCTTGATCATTGCGATCACCTCGATCAGGGCGAACTTTTCGTCCTCGGAGTAGTTGTACCGGGTCGCTCGCTCGTACTCTTCCGCCTCTGCCGGGCACTCCTTGTTCTGGTGGTGGTCGGTCGGGTGCAGCAGCTTCCAAGAGTAGAGCTCCGTCACGACCGAGGTCCACTCGGACAGCAGCTGCAGCCCGCGCAGCGCTAGGTCAGCGGTCGATTTGTTCTCCGCGTCGGTCGCGTTGTCCTTGTAAGTGGTCGTCACCTCATTGCTATAACGCGACAGTTCCGAAATGTATTTCACGTGATCTTCACGTATCGTGGGCAAGTGCACCATCAGATCCGCCTGCGGGCTGATCGCGGTTGAGCTGGACAGAGGCCACTTGCTCGGGTCGAAGTGTTTGCTGCGCTTAATATAGTTGAACGGTGCGATCTGCATGTCCCCAAACAGTGGAACAACCTCCAGGTTCTTAAAAATTCGATCGATCCGATCCAGCCGCAGCTTCTTCTTTTGATCGAGCTTGTTGATGTTGCAAATCTCGGAGTCCATCAGGAACAACCCGAAGCCCATCACCTTCACCAGCATGTGCTTCTCCTCCGGCGTCATATACATCTTCGAGTCGTACATGTGCACGCAGATGTTGACCACCTCCGACAGCAGGTCCTCGTAGCCGGCAATCTTCTCAAGCGTATCCTTCACCGTATCGCGAATCTTGTTCTGCGTCGCGAGAAACATCGATAGGTTCTGGGACTCCTGCAGGCTGTGCGAGTCGGTCATCACCTTCAGGAATTGGGCTGCCCGACGGTACGTACTGTAGTCGTTCTTCACGCTTGACTTCATGTTCTTCAGTTCGTCCAGCACGGCAAACATGTTGATAAACTTGCCGAGCGTCAGCAGGTACGCCTCCGACACGAAGTCTTTACGCTTCTCCGCATGACATAATCGCTTCACCTCGCCGGAAAAAGCCTCGATCGCCTTCCGCTGTAAAACCACAAAACGCAACAAAATGGAAGGTCTAACTAAGCGTGTTCCAGCATGTGGAGGAAATTATTATTAAACTGACAGAGAAAGCGTCAATAAAGCATTAGCATACGTAAATATTTCTAAATCTTTTTGACTCACTAGACTTCATTATACGACCATAACCAGTACAGTTAATGCATTATTAACGCTTTCTCTTACGATCATCTGGACGGTTTTGAATTTCAATTGATTGATTTTTTGCTGGTTGATTGTAGAGCTTGATCGAAGCTTACTTGAAAGTACATGAAGTTTAACAGTTTGTTCACTTCTGGGCTGAGCACTTCAACGGTTTTCTCGTAGATCTCGACGCGGTTCGGCTGTTCGTTCGATTTCGGCTGCGGTATGGCACGCGAGCAACAGCGCCAGGTGTACAGCATCACCGCATGCTTCTGCCCCTCGTCGAGCAGTTGATTCTATCGATAAAGAGAAGGGAGTGAACAAAATTAAAACCCCTTTATAACGTGGCTACCTCAGCGCTGCATTCCTGACCATGCTTCAGCGCACATCGAGGGATACGAACCAAATTCGCGTGCGTCGTTGCCTCTTCGATGTATTTAGCGATTCCCGTCACAAACCCGTTGCGATCCTCAAAGTTGGTATCAAAGTTGGCCTGGTACACGACGGAACACGGCTGAGCCTCGATGCATGGTTGCTCATCGGGCAGGGGCAGCTCGTCTAGCACCTCCACGTTGGACAGTGCATCCGCGAGCGTTATCTTTTCCTGTGCCATCGCGCTACGCTGCAATATCGGAAGCGGATGCATTTCATTAGCACTGCGTATGCGTCTGTGTGAGTATGTGTGTGTTATGTTTTATTGAATAAAACTAATATCATGATTGCTACGCCCGGTCGTCACCGCACTGCTGAAAGTATGTACAAAACTCGGCCCACCGACCAGCACCCCACCTAGCTTTGACTTACCGTAGGGGAGACGACTGACTAATGCAGTCTGCGATAGAGATGAATAATGACCAATGCAGAGCAGATAACACCGTGCCACCAGTTTTACCTATCCGAGCTCCGTGAGCTCGGTGGTGTACTTCAGGATCGAATATGGAATTACACCTGCTTGTTAGCTGAGAATGCCGCCCGACTTCACTTTTTTATGTGTACACTGTATTTTTCTTCCTATCTTTGTAGTAATGTCGCTCCACCAACAACGCCAGCAACTTGACGATGCGTTACGGAGGGCGTTAGGTGATTTTTTTTAGGGATGGGCTGTCAGATAGACGGATGGTTGCAAGACAGGGTTTGTCATTTTCACCGCACAGTAATTCGAATTGTTTTATTAAGATGTCGTTGGCGACATTGAATTATTTAATAAAACACACGGTTAATGCCCGAGATAAACTGTTTAATCAACAAATTAATTTGAATTTCCCTTGTTTATTATTTTATAACAGAATTAGCAGAATTCCAATGCCCAGTTTTTAAAGTTCCAATCAATTTTTGAAATTCTATCAATTGATCATTTGAGTTTTGTCAGACGTTTTGTCAGACGTTTGACAGCCGCTAGCAGAGCATCATTCGAGACTTTCTGCAATGTAGTGCGTCTATCCATATTTTTTGCGATTCATTAGAATTTAGATTTCAATAGATAGAAGATTTAAAGGGTCTGTGTCCTCGCATCCCATTCTCACAAAAAAATAAATCTTCGCTCATTTTGTTCACACAGTGGAGGACGAATGAACTGAATTGTCAAAGTTAACAGATTTGTCAGTTGCGGATATTCTTCTTTTTCTCATTTTCTTGCTAACAGCAAAAAAAGTTGAAGAGGGAGGAGGTTGTGTGTTTGTGTGGCTACGTCGCTGGAGTTTAAGAAATATTGTTCAATAGTTTGAACTTTGCTTTGTAGAAATCATCACGACCTTGTAGGATCCGGCCACATCGATCCAGCAGCCAAGGTGCGAAACAATAATCGCTGTTGCACGTTCAAAACAGCGTAAGTCCACACATACATCCGGTTGGGACGGCGAGCATACAACGTAAGGTGACCGAATCGCGAAGCAAAAGGTGAAAAAGGTAAACGAAACGAAAGACTACACGCACGCACGCATGCACTCGGCATCGGGGAGTTTGCTCTTGCTGGGCGGTATCAACAAGCAGCAACATTCCAGAGTGCATCTTCCATCTGCTCACCTCCCCCTACCCACTGGTCGTGCAATTCCACACCAGCACGCAGCACACCGTCACCGCCTATTACGTTTTAAATTAAAATGGGCTTTTTATTTCGCGAACCGAAGCGCTTCGATTCCTGATCGTCGGTACTAGGCGGTCGGTGTGTTAGGTGGCGAGTAAAGTGCGCGCGACACGGAATTGCCTCATCATCGTGACAGAGCGAGACGCACGACGCCTGTTGGTTACGAAAGCGGCAGGAAGAAGAAATCATATACGCGTACAGCGAGCGAGGCATCGGCGGCAGGCCTCGAAGCGTTTGTTTTTACGGTTCGTGCTAGTGTTCCGCGGATAGGACGTGGGAAGAGCGTCAAGGCGCCTTCGGTCGCATATCAACTAGACCAGTGAGCCAGGCCAGGCCGCAGGTCAGCTTTTTAGTAGCTTTGACTCACCTCCGAGCCATGGCTCATCGTACACGTATAGTCTAGACCTCAGCGATCCGCGTTCCACATCTGTTTTTTTTTATTGCCTCCAACATCCATTCAGTGTGAACGCTTGCCCTCGTGTATAAGTGTGTGTGTGCTGTGTGCTCATTCGTGCGTGAATCACTTTCCCCGTTTGAGTGCATTTTCCGGACCCCCACTCCAGCGTTAGGCGTTAACTTAAGGCAGGTTGAGAGCAAGAAATGATTACAAGCTCTGACCCCTTAAGGCCACACACACATACACCCATCAACACCGAACGCGTTTCATTATCGTTCTCTTTCTTTTCATTTGTCTCTCTCTCTCTCTCTCTCTCTCTCTCTCTCTATACACAGATAGCCAGGTCGATTTCGGTCTGCAACACACATCAACAACCAGCGGGACCATGTCCGGTCCGGAAACTGTTGCTTCGACCGCCCCAACAATGGACGACCAGCCGGCCGGTGGTTCCTCCAGCAGCCTGTTGTACGACATCGTATACGACATCGTCAGCAGCCCTGTCAATCTCGCCTTGGTCGGCGTCATCTCCTTTCTGCTGTACAAAATCAGCAAAAGCCGCCAGCAGCCGGCAACATTGCCGCCACCGCCACCGGAGCTGCCGCGGCTGCGCCGCGATTTCACCGTCGCCGAGTTGAAAAAATACGACGGCACGCAACCGGACGGCCGCGTCCTGACCGCCATCAACGGCAACGTCTTCGACGTAACGAAGGGCAAGGCCTTCTATGGTCCAGGTACGTGTGTACGGGCTCGAACGGCAAAGGGCATCCAGGTCAGGGCCATCGCATTCGACTGCCGGCGAGACGTTTTGCATGACATTTGCATGACCAAGTCGACGACGATGGGGTCGCTTGCTAGCTCGAAGCAACGAATCATATGCAGATTTTCAGTTTTTTTTTAATTCAAACCCGAAGCTGGCGGTCTCAAATGGGACGCTTCTAGGAGCTATATCGTTCAAGATCAACAATCAAAGTCAAGAATCAGATCAAAGCCCAGCACACCTCCGGTTGTGGATTCCAATCTATTTGTCTAAGGGTCAATCAATGAAAGGTAAAAATGGCAAACCTTTGGACACCTAGGCTGTTAGGGCAATGGTGATACATCATGCGATTGTAACGATATTCTAAAAACGTTAACGCAGAATGGCAGCCTGACTCACCTCCTCCGAGGTGCAACTGTTCAACACTCGCATAGTCGCACCCTTTAGTTTTACCGGCACAAAGCCAACTTCACGCCAATTGTTGTGTTTACATACGTTGCGGTTGAAAACTACCATCAAACGCAATAACTCTCCCGCATATGTGCTGCACGATTAGTAAAGCAAGCCAGTTTTCGATTGTTGTTTATAGTCGAGACGGCCGGCTCAACCGGGTTGTAATGTATTTCATTTATTGCCATGCAACCGTTGCGGAATGCATCGGGAAAAGAAACAAAAACATCTGCACAACCGGCACAAATGATGTTGCAAAGTCGTGTGCAAAGCGTAAGGAGGGGGTTTACGGCGCCATTTCTTATTCGCGCTGCGGCGGTTTTCTTGCCCGGACCGATATCGTTATCGTTATCTGCTTCTGTATGTTACCCTAACTTATCTACAGAGCACAAGATGTGAAGTGTCTTTACTTAACATTACAGAGGGGAATCTAATGATAAAGGTTACCCATGAAGCCGCAGATATCACCGAGATGGGAATGGAGCAAAAAACCAATATGTTATGGAAACACGTTAATAAGCTTTTTTCTCGAATAATTCATTCCCGACGCTTGCCGGCACCTATTGATATGATGGAAGAAGATGTTGATTTGTCAATTCTATTCGTACGTTGTCGCCCCTGCTTGTTGAGCTGCCTGGAGCATGAGAGTCCAGCCTTTTTTGCACTATCATCGTTCTACGTCACGATGACCGGCGCGCACATATATCTGATTAAGATGCTTGTAAAAGATCTCCCACCGTAAGATGGAGATGAACCAAATTCCTCTCTCTCTCTCTCTCTCTCTCTCTCTCTCTCTCTCTCTCTCTTTTT
>JXXA01002137.1:0-12580 GCA_000956255.1 Anopheles punctulatus | reverse complement strand
CGCTCGGGGCGAGGATCGGCGTCCCGCTCGCGGTCCCGTTCACGCTCCGGATCACGTTCTCGCTCCAGGTCACGCTCCAGGTCGGGCTCCCGATCCGGATCCGGTTCGCGCAGTCGTTCCGGCACACCTGGCGCTGGAGGTGGTTCGCGCAGCGGATCCGCCAGTCGATCGGGAAGCGATTCGGAATAAGTACGACCGCTATGACTCTTATTATTATCTTTCATTTCTATTCATTCTTAATAAACCGTTCTATTCATGACAAATGATGGGTAGTTGTTATTTGATGGCGCATAGCCATGGTTGCCATGGTGAAGAAATCGATCGCTTGGCAGCACAACAAAACGCACCTTTCTGTTCAGTTAGATTGGTTAGCAGAGTAGTTTTGACGGAGGATACCGAGAGAAAATGAATCAAAAACCAGTGTGGGAGGATAGGGAAGTGAAATTCGACATTCCCTCGATGTAAGCTGCATACTGCACGCCGTGTTATTACTGTTTACAGCTAACCGGTCGATCCTCCACCGTTTTCAGCTACAAGACTATCCGTAGTGGAGAACTCATCCTAGATATTCTGGATGCGGTGGAAGACACAAAAGGCAACAGTGGCGACTGTGGCCGAATCCTGGTGACCAACCTGCGGGTCATCTGGTATTCGATCACTTCCCATCGATTCAGTCTCTCCATCGGTTATTCCTGCATTCTGACGATGAACACCAAAACGGTCGTTTCGAAGGTTCGCGGTACCACCCAAGCACTGTACATTCTTAGCGTCGGTTCCAACTCCCGGTTCGAGTTCATTTTCACCAACCTTACGGCAGTCAATACGAAACACTTTGCGTGCATCTTTGATGTCTACCGGCTCTACCAAGGTTCCACCATCTACCGCGAGCTGAAGCTGCGTTCCTCGGTAGTGTTGTCCGGGCAACTGCAGGTTCAACCGCAGGAGCAGATCTTCAACACCATCAACGGTGTGTGGAACCTGTCGAGCGATCAGGGCAACTTGGGTATCCTCATCCTAAGCAACGTACGAATCGTGTGGTACGCTGAGATGAACAACAGCTTCAACATATCCCTGCCCTACATGCAGATTGCTAGTTTGCGCATACGTGAGTCTAAGTACGGACCGGCGCTAGTCATTCAAACGCTCGAAACGGGAGGTTCGTATGTGTTGGGCTTCCGTATCGATCCCTCCGAGCGGCTCGGGGACGTCTACAAGGAGCTGCTTTCGCTGCACAGTGTCTACACCGAAACACCCGTATTCGGAGTGTTCTACGAATCACCGGCCGATGCAGAACGTGCCCCAACCGAATCGGTGGGCGATGTGGAGGAACTCGATTCCACTGCCGGGAGTGAGATTAATTCCAAATTTACAGCCTATCTGGCGGATTCGGGCACGACCGGTGGGTCCAACGTGAAACGTAAACCATTTTACTGCAAAGAGCTGGGATTTGCGATGGAATCTCTTAAGGATGGCTACTCAATAAAGGATTTGTGGGATGTACTTCCATCCCAGTAGAGCTTTGTTTCATACCTACTCAAAATTTTCCCTGCTACACATCGTTATCAAAGGTGGAGAAATAAACTCACATGCATGTAAACGCCGCCGTTCCAGTTTGACAGGATCAAATCATACGAAAGAAAAATAATAATATACACTTTCAATACAGAAGTCGGAAGCGTCTAAAGCGAAGCTTTGCGCATCAATAAAATATTTATCACGTTTTTTGCACAACCGGCCAACCAACATGGGATTGAACGACGCCGTAAACTATATTCTTTTCAACAACCCCGTTTCCAGCGGTGTGTGGTCGATGGCTGCTCATGGAGCGAAAGCTGTGGTAAGCGGTTGGATTTAGGGATTTAAGGATATTGGACTACTTATTCACACGCAAAATCTCCATAGGGTCTAAAGCCAAAGGCTATTACACACACTGCGGCAACTCACACGACTGCGACCGTGGCTCAGCAGGCTTACCCTGAGCTGTGGAAACTGCTTGGCCGCAATCGCCACATTATAAGAATTGCAGGTATCAGCGGCGCATTAGCGGTCGTAGTTGGAGCCATTGGAGCGCATTACCACTTCTTCACGAAAGATGAGGACGTACAGGAGCGTGATCCGAGACAGATTTTCGAGATGACCAACCGATACCACTTCATTCACACGCTGGCGCTTATGGCGGCTCCGTTCGCCCGACGGCCGTATCTGGTAAGTGAATGCCAACTGTGCTCGATGGCAACTTCTCTCTCTCGCTCTTACGAACACGAACCTTTCGACGCTTACAGACAACGGCACTGATGGCTTCGGGAATGATGGTGTTTTGCGGCACATGCTACTACATCGCGTTCACAAACGACCGTCGCGTGGCCAAATTTACTCCGATGGGCGGTTTTTTGCTGATTTTCGCATGGTTTTCATTTATTATCTAATCTCTTTAGCGGTTAAAGAAAAGAGCATTTTTTTCGTGTAATAATCCCCGCTTTAGCAGTTGAATGGGTATAAAATAAAACAAATAACTGATGCGTGCATATCTACGCAGCATCTAAAGCACGATTACTGTGGGCTTCAGATTGCACCGTTCAATCACATACTGGGGCATGCAGAAGGTAGGATTGACCGGTTTGAGTCGCTTATCGCCCAGCAGCGACAGTGCGCCCAAACCGAAGAGGGTGTGGAAAATGTCCGGCAAATTTCCGGTACGATCGGCAAATCCTCCCGTTTCTGTGTCCTGGCAGGAGAGGATAAAATTTTCCAACTTTTCCGAACTGATCCAATGCAGTCGTCCGATGATCGTTAGTGAAGCTAGCACCCACCAGGAATAGCACACGTCCGGCAGTTTCTCAGGTCGTCCATTCAGGCCACCACTTGGCAGTTGACGCTCGCACAACCACCAGGCCAATCGCTCACAATCGAGCCGATGCAGTTGATCCGTGATCGATAGAAAGCCCACACAGCAATAGATCAGTCCGGCGTGGCTTTCAGCGTTCGGTTTCGATCCAAACCCTCCGTCCGAGTTACAGCACGATAGCACAAAACTGACAGCCTTTTCCACATCCATCACGTCCATTCGACCCTGTCGGTGAAAGGACCGTAACTCTTAAACTATCATTTCGCAGGATGCAAGGAAGCACTTACGATGAGACTCAAAATGGCCACAGCGCAGAAGGAAAAGCGAGTGTCCACCTCACCCCATTTGTCACCGAAAAAGCTTCCATCCAACTGCTGCAGCGAGGCCACATACTTCGCCACCAGGTCCGTGTCGATTGCGTCCAAGCAGTCGTAGATGATCAGAATCTGGACGGCGCTCAGTGTGTAGAGAATGTGCGGATCGTGTCCCTCGCAGGCGGCGATCCCTCCCGTCACGGGACATTGGCACTTTTTCACGAACTCTATGATGGATTGTTTGTCGAGCCGTCCCAGTTCGTTCATCAGATCGAGCCCGGTCACACCCCAATAGATGCCGGACATGCGGAGAAACTCTGTCATACAGTACTCCTGCAATAACAGTATTAAGTACAACGAGACGGATTAGAAGTGTACTGAACGCAGCACTGGGAGACAGTGAAACACTCACATAATCGTTCTTGTCGTTGCCATGGTTTGCAATATATTCCACATGCTTATGGAAGTGCAATTCCTTTGAGTCATCGCTTATTCGCACATCATTCGAAGCAAATGCCTGCCAACAAATCGTTAAATGATGAGTGAGTTAGTTAAGCGCGGTTGCAACAGTATAATGTCTGCACTTACCATTATGCAAGCTACCGTTGTCGCCCGAACAGTTCCAATTCGAAGTACCGTTCACCGTTTCTCGCGACTCCTGCTTGGGGTAACTGTTATGAGCAAGATTTGCAGCAAATTTTTTGCTTAGTGTTTTTAATGCGAATGACCTTAGAAAAACAAATAAATGTCAAATTCATTAGAGCATTCGTGATGACAGCTGCCGCTGACGGTGGAGTGTCAACGTCAACAAAACAAACGTTGGCGTTTGGTTTGATTACACTTTTCACCGCGCCCGATAAAGCAAAAAAGCAAAGTAAACATCTGACCAAATGATTCACCTCGCTGCGCTACGTGCTGGGTTCTTTCGCTGACTCGCTGATATCACTACACGCTAAGTTGACTTTGTTTCAGAAAAATTTTACCTCCAATACAAGTGTGGATCAAGAAATTGAGGGAGCCATTTGGAAGATAAGACAACGATACCGGTGCAACGAAACGCTGCCTAAGCATAAACCCTTTTTGCTGATAACAAGGGGACTGCCTGTTATAAAGGATCGCGAGCTAGAAACAACAGACGATCAACGATAGAGCGCTTAAATACGTGTCACTGTTCGTGTCAGTTAGGTGGTTCCTGCAGTTCCTGCAATAACAAAGTGAGAGCGTTAGAAACGATGGGAGTTGTTGGCAAATCGAACGGTATGCGAGCCCTAATCCTGGTCGGTGGCTATGGGACACGTCTTCGGCCCCTAACGCTCAGCACACCAAAACCGCTGGTAGAGTTTGCCAATAAGCCCATTCTTCTACATCAGATTGAAGCCCTTGTCGAGGCGGGCGTAACGCAGGTCATTCTGGCCGTTTCGTACCGTGCCGAACAGATGGAGGCGGAACTGTCGGCCCAGGTGGAGCGACTCGGCGTGAAGCTTATCTTCTCGCACGAAACAGAACCACTCGGCACGGCCGGACCACTCGCGCTTGCCAAATCAATCCTGGCGGAAAGCACGGAACCGTTCTTCGTCCTCAACTCGGACATCATTTGCGATTTTCCTTTCAAAGAGCTGGAACAGTTTCACCGGCGACATGGACGCGAGGGAACGATAGTGGTGACGCGTGTTGAGGAACCGTCCAAGTACGGTGTCGTACTGTACGCGGACGATGGATGCATCAAGAGCTTCATCGAGAAGCCGCAGGAGTTTGTAAGCAACAAAATCAACGCCGGTATGTACGTACTCAACCCGTCCGTGCTGTCCCGTATCGAGCTGAAGCCTACCTCCATCGAGAAGGAGATCTTCCCCGTAATGTCGCACGAAAAAGAACTGTATGCGTTCGAGCTGAACGGCTTCTGGATGGATATTGGGCAGCCGCGCGATTTCCTCACCGGAATGTGCCTCTATCTCACGTCGCTTCGACAACGCCAACCGGAACGGCTGTACAGTGGGCCGGCCGGATTCGTGGGGAATGTGTTGGTCGATCCGTCCGCCAAGATTGGAGCGGGCTGCCGGATCGGACCGAACGTTACGATCGGGCCGAATGTGGTGATCGAGGATGGTGTCTGCATAAAGCGCTGTACCATTCTGAAGGATGCCATCATCAAGTCACACTCGTGGTTGGACAGCTGCATTATCGGGTGGCGTTGCGTCGTCGGACGATGGGTGCGGCTCGAAGGTACGACCGTGTTAGGCGAGGACGTTATCGTGCAAGACGAAATCTACATCAACGGAGGACAGGTGCTACCGCACAAGAGCATCGCACTAAGCGTTCCCGAACCGCAGATTATCATGTAAAATCATGCATACCGTCCTCGTTCCCACTGCTCCCTCGAAAGCATCAAAAGAACAAACGTAACGAAGTCAACCGATGGAACAGGTTCCACGGTTCTAATCTTCTTCCACCGAACGAACACAAACCGGTTCCCGGGTGTTTGCGATGCGAGCGACGTGTTTTATGTGTCTTCTTTTTATATAGTTTTATTCTTTTTGAGAACTATTTACAATTCGCGCCAAAGGTTTTAGCTCAGCGAAGGCCAAGTAAACCTTTTCGATTTGATCAAAATGCTTCAACGCAAGAAAACTGCATTCAGATGTGTTAATTTTCTAACAGTTTCCTTGTTACTTTTTACCGTACAGCATAATGCTAGGGACGTAGGAAACTCGAATAGCCACGTTGGTTTTAGTTGTCGATATACTATATTTTGCATTCCAGAAAAATAAAACAAAATCCGTCGGCCAAGAAAAACAACACAAATTAATGGTTTTTACGTACAGCGTGAAACTTGCGATGAACAGTTGAACATGGAGGATGGAGGTTTTAATTTGGTTCAATGTTTACAGCGGTAGAAAATAAGAGGGAAGATTAGATTGTAACAAAACAAGACATCAGAGAGCGCCATAATAAAAAAAAAACAACTAAGAAGCGACATGAAGAGAGTAAATAAATCGAACTTGCCATATATGAAATCGGGTCAACTATACCGGAAACTTCATCGTCCATTAAAATTTAGCACATGGTTTCGTTTCTCTTGCAACAAAAAACCAATCCCAATATTTAGAGTTTGAAAATGTTTCAAATGGGTCTATTTTGTAATAGTTAAAAGCTACACTTAAGATATTTGTGTATGCTAACAGCACGATCTACCATTTAAAATTACCGTCTGTACCTAATCCGAGAGGTATCCTGGGGTCTGGAACATCTGTTATAGTGTGATTATAGAACATATTTTGAGACCGGATCGTAGGATGGCAACTGGACGCCATCGGTTCAGTAGGAAAGTTTCCTCTTCCGCCATACTGATGGATGACAGACGAGGCAAAACTCAGGACATGATTAAGGGGGGAGGTGCAGTAGTTGGGTTCGTTTTAGTAGCGTCCGTTGTCGAAACGATTTGACATCGATTGACCGTACCGTTCCTGGGGTCTGCCGCCACCACTACCTCCCATAAACTGATTCGCTCGTGGCTGATCCATGAAACCACCACCGCCTCCACCTCCCGACGACATCTGCATCGGTTTTCGCTCATTGTACGTCCGGTCGTACCGATCCTGTCCATTGTCCATGTTTCGCCAGCCGCCACCACCACCACCACCACTGCCACCACCATCATTTGCCTTGTCGCCCCAGTTACCGAGCGACGATATGCCACTGATCTGCGACAGCCCAGAGTTGTTGTGCCAGTTGCCACCGGAATTGGCACCACCACCTCCACCGCTCGAGCGGTCATTGCCATATCGGCTGCTGGAGGAATTGTTACGATCGCGATCATCCACACCACCGCGGCTTCCACTACCACCACTTCCGTTCAATCCACTGCCACTACCTCCCCCGGCACCGCCACGGTAGTCATTTGATCGGTCACTGTAACGGCTCTCTTTGCTCAGCGATTGAGACAGCAACGCTCCACCACCGGCAGCACCACCACCACCTCCACTACCACCACCACGGCCATCGTACGAGCTGGAAATGGGACGATCGATGTCGCGCTTGCTGTACCCACTGTCACGCTTGCCGTAGTCATCACCGGAGCGACCGCTTGATTTGTAATCGTCTCGAGAATCACGCCTCAAATCGTCTGCGCCACGCTTGTAATCGTCTCCGCCACGCTTGTAATCGTCTCCACTGCGTTTGTAATCATCGCCGCCACGCCGGTAATCGTCACCACCTCCGCGCTTGAAACTATCGCGTCGAAAATCGTCCCGCTTCGACGAGGAAGACGAAGACGAATAATCATCCAAGCGGCTCTTTTTGTCGGACGACGAGATGCGATCGTAGTTCGAACGGCTACAGGAACCGATATAAGAAGGAAAACAAAACCATAAGAACACAATTTACAACGCGCCATTGCAGCCGACATCATACCCTGAACTGGAGGTGATGGCCGAGTCAAACCTCGGTGGTGGTGGTGCCTCGACACGACGATCTGGTGCCGACCGTTTGCGATCATCATCGTATGGATCCGTGGAGGGACGCTTCAACGACCTCTTTGCCTCTTCAATCCTGGAATGGGGGTGTAGGTATAAAAATAGAACACATTAATCCCAATTCAATGAATCGCTATGTGTATTGGTGGCGTCGAGCCCACTGTAAAACTTTCATGTAAAAGAACGTTACGCGATAGAACTAGGGAACAGGCAGAATGTTCAAAACGGTCAGCACATCTTTGGACACGTTAAGTCCTACAATTGCTGGCCGTAGACATATTTTTAAAAAGTGACTATCTGCAATGGCTTCACATAATTGTTGACCAACATTCTTGGTCGTATCACTAAATAAATCACTTGGTTGATACGATCCCGATCCCATAGGGATGCATCTTTTCAGCAGTACGGCAATCTGCGCTCAATGTACGATGTTTACACGCTGCTCGGTTGATACTACAATTTCTCGCTGCTCCAGAATATTCCATCTCCTCGATACAGGGATGGGGTCACACGAGTAAAGTTGACTTCAGTTGAGGGTCGTTGAATTGAAGTCGAGTGAAGTTTCTCACTCAAGCATGCACTGTGCGGTGTGTTTGCGTTGTCGGGATCCGAAAGATGTACTGGTTCACTCCGGTTGCCCACGGGGTTTAGTTGAAAAGTTTTTTTTTTCCAGGTGCGCACAATACACCGAAACCATACACTTATACATTCGCGCAATCAGGAAGCAGCTGGATTTTCATGCACATTTATAGTAGCCCGTGAACTGGTTGACGGTGTGCGAGGGTAAGGTTGCACTAATGTCTTTTCCAAAACGGATGACGTTCACGCGAAACACATCGTAGAGGGGCGCGGTAGGTCTTCAAGGCAGGACCGACACCAACATTCCATACCGGGTTTCCCTAGCGAGAGAAATTGATGCAAATATGGTGGTCTACAAACAAGTCTCTTGTTGCTAGGTTTGTTGCTACGCCAAAAGAAGAAGAATACGTTGTCGTTGTACTATGCAGCTTCAGTCCCTTTCACGTTGATTTGTCATAGTAAGACACTCGTTTGCATTTATATCACTGGAATGTTGTATGCTGTCGTTGGACGGGGCGACAGACAATAACTAAACAAGCGACCGTTTGCAATTTGCGGGTTTGCCGTTCACGAAAGTATCGAAAGGAACAACTAACCACAAAAACTAGAATGAAAGGTAAATTCGTGTCTGTGTGTGTGGTAAGATGGTGGTGTGTGATTTTCTGTTCTGTTGGGTGAGAGAAGAAATGTATGAATGTGCAACCGTACTTCCTTTGCTGCTGTTTCAGCTCCAGGTGCTCGAGCTCGATCTTCTCCCGCTCGAGCTTCTGGCGTTCGCGCACGATCCGCAGCAGTTCCGCTCTCTCCTTCGCAACGCGTTCCCGTTCGGCGGCCAGTTTTTCACGTTCCCGCTGCAGGCGCTCCTCTTCCTCCCGCTGGCGAGCCCGGATTTCACGTCGACGGCGTTCCTCCTCCCGCAGCTGCCGTTCCCGTTCGCGTAGTCGATGGCGCTCTCGTTCTTCGCGTATCTTCTGCAACGACAGTACCTCGCGGGAATCGCGCGACTGTTCACCCGCTCCAGACACTCCCCTCCGTCCACTGTCGCTACGGCTACGCTGTCGTGCACGATCCGAGCGCTGGTGGCCGGAGCCATGCGTTGTTGAACGACGTTCGCGAGACGTTGCGTTGCGGTCACGGCTGCGACGTCCTGTTGCTGCTGTGACGGCGTCGGTACTTTTGCGGGTTGCGCTGGAACTACGATTACCTTTCTCACCTCCCGCTCCGCTCGCTCGTTCGCTGCCCGCATTCGACGCTGCTGCCGGACGTTTTCCCTCCGATACGGCGGGTCGACGGGCGTTGGAGGTTGGTTTTGTCACGTTACGTGGCTTCCTCGTGTCCGCGGATGATTTTCGCTCCTTGTCCGCGGTCGTCGCTGTCGATGTGTCGCCATTTTTTTTCTTGTCGTCGGCTGAGGAAGAAGATTTCGATTTGGTGTCACTTTTACCGCTCTTGCTGGCCGAAGAAGTCGTCGTTGATTTCGATGTTGCCGGTCCGAGCTCCGATTTGGCGCGTTCCACCGAAATCATTCGGCCGTGCAGTTCGGTGCGATGCAGATGGTTGATGCATTCCGTGGCGTCCTTCGCGGAGGCCATCGTCACGTAGCCGTAGCAGCGCGTTCCGGGGGTGCGCGAGTTTGTGACCACCTTTGCGCCAATCACTTTACCGTACTTGGAAAAGATTTGCTTCAGATCGGTGGCGCGGGTCAACGAAGACAACCGCGAAACCCACAGATTGCGACCGACATTGTTGCTGTTGCTGGCAGTGGTCGAGTTGCCGCCACCACCGCCGTCGGTGCTTCCTCCCTTCGTCTTTTCATCGCTGCCGGCAGCGGCTGGGGCGGCTGTGGCTGCCGTGGCTGTGGTGGTGCTTGCAGACGACGCAGACGTCGTTGTCGTTGTCGTCGTCGCCGTCATCGTCGTCTTTTCGCCTCCGGAGCGCGCCGATGTGGAGCCTGCCGTTGATGCTGTTGTTTTTGCTGCAACGCCGTCTGTAATATATTTCGCGTATCCGAGCAAAAATATAGAACAACAACATATAGAACGATTATTGAACAAGGAACACCCAACCACATCTTTCTCCGCTATCTCGGTGGTAGACAGTCACGGTGACCCATGGACTCTTTCTTTCTCCCTCATTTTGTGCATCTCTTTCCAGCTCTGCCACTCATCGTACGTATCGCAGTTTCGATGAAGTTTTGACGAGAATGACACCGATATTTGCACGCCCATCTCCCTTCCTTTTTAACCTTCCGCTAGTTGTGCAGTCGTTTACACGTTTACAACTAATACAATCACAAGCAATGGAACAGAACAGCGAAAACATACGAAAAACGCGTCACCACAAAAGGGGTTGCAGTGTGATGTGAGCCGGGTGCAGAACTTCTCTGCCGAACGGTTAATGTGTGACATACTGCTTATCAACTATTTTTGTTTTATCGTCGGTACAAACATTAATAAAGTAAAAGATAAACGAAGCTTCTTCATAATTCCGCTACTATTTAACACAAACAGTAAAATAGTATACGCGGCAGTGAAGAACCTAAACGACGTTCAACATTACCTTTCTCGGTGCTGGAGGCAACCACGCTTTTCTCGCTGGAAAACAGAGAAACAAATAATATTAGTTTTGTGTCCCCATCGAAAGCCGTGACGAGCATTAACCCTACGTACATTTTTCCCTCACGTTTGTCATCGGTTTTTTTGGTGTCTTCGGACGGACCGTCTTTAGCCTTCGGTATGGCCGAATGTTCCTTTTGCTCCGTCTCAGCTGTGGCGAGGGACGGAAAGTACGGAAAATTACCAATTGAACAGTATCATTTTTTTCTTTTGTGTCACAGCCACTTACCTTCTTCTTTTACGTCCACTTCCATGTTGCTATCGTGCAGCAGTTTTTCATCTTCTTCTCCGATCGTCAGATTCAGCGAGTCTTCGTTGTCTGCTTCCTTCGAGTCCTCCTTGATGTCAACGGATTTAGTTTGTTCCGTTTGCGCGACAGATTTCTCCGGTGCGGCAGGTTCAACGGGCTTAATAGAATGTTCAATAAAAATTACGCGACACTATACGACATATTTATTAATAATTACCTTCACAAAATCGTCCTTCTTTTCATCAGGACGCACTTCCTCCTTCGATGGCTCCTCCGCTGCAACCGTTTCTTTCTTTCCATTTTCCATCGACAACTCCTTCGACGCAGAAGTTGTCTCCTTAGGTTCCTGCTGTTCTTCCTCCTCCTCCGTTTTCGTGATGCTATCGCTCTCTGTCACCGCTTCATCTTCCACCTGGACAGATGTTTCTAAAGTTTTGCTTTTTTCTGTGCCTTCTGTCGCATTTTGGTCAACGGCATCCGCAGCGTTTGACTCTTCATCCGTCTTACCCCCTCCTGCACCTGCTTTACCCTTTTTGGACGACATTTTCCCTACGGTTATTTCAAATTCCATCGTTTCCGGATCATGACCTTCGTCGCGAAGAGCCTTTTACAAGGGAAAACATGCATGCATTAATTAAACGAATGTGCAAAAATCAGAGCGCACCGCATGCTCAAATCGAAGCAGAAAGAACGCATTCGCATCCGCTCATGGCGACATCCAATATGGCGTCCTGCACGAAGCATTACCTGTGTGAGTCTTTCCAGGAGTACATTTTTTACGCCATTTCCATCCTTCCCACGCTTTTCGAGCTCCTGTTTGAGGTCCACCACCCGAAGTTCACTTAGTTTCCGTTTATCGGGTGTTTCCGACATTTTTACTCAGACTTTCTACAATACAATCTCTACCAGCGCATCAATTGTAGTTCCCGTCTCAATGTGGTGCTGCGCTGATTCGATGCTCAGCTTATAGCGGGAGGATTGTTTTTGCTTCACAGGAATGTTCTTATCGAACAATTCCTCCCAGTTTTATCACGTTAAGAATCTAACGAGACTTTACTTCCAAATATTCACGAAATATATAGTTAGAAATTTGCAGCGAAGCGAAAAACAATGCAAAATTCACGCACGCACATAAGCTTTGACAAATCGCTGTGTCACATATGGAGAATCAAGGTGTGTAGACAGACAGATTTGTTTCGGTGCTTTCATACTAATCTTGTACGCGCAATTTTATACCTATTATAACCATTTTCATTGTAATGTGTTTCAAACCCAAATATCAAATTCCCAAAAATGCTAGCTTGTTTGAAGATATAATCTCATTGATAATGAAACTGTTTCCAGACAAACAACTACGTTCAAGGTTTTGTATAGAACGGAATACAAGAACTGAGTTGTTACCGTTGGAACTATACAGACACTTATGTATTTTCGGCATCTATAATATGTTAACGAGCCCGGTGGTGTAGTGGTAGCGGCGCCGGTCTTCACACGGCAGGACCCGT
>JXXA01002108.1:0-16322 GCA_000956255.1 Anopheles punctulatus | reverse complement strand
TTATTCAGTGTAAATGTACGCTTTCGTTGCGGTGTCACAATAGACACATCTGCTGCGTTAGGTTAAACCACTTTCTTGAGAATGAATTAACATGAGTTAGGAGGGTGATTTCATGAGATGCAAAAAGTGAAAATAATAAAAATAATTCATTCTACCTTTCATTTTTTCTCTTTATTCCAGATGCAACCAATATTGCACCTTATTCCTTAGCAACAGAGATTCGCCCGGCATTTTTGAATAAGGTAAGTGGTGAAGCTGTGTTAAATTTCAATGTCGTAACCTTGACACGACGATGGCGTTGGCCGTTTTGGCCAATTATTTCATTTTAAACACCAGACTCCACAAAAAACCTACCACCGACCGGTGCCGAGGACTGGAGGCAACCGTTTTTCTTAATTACTACATTGATTAATGACTTGCCTAGCGACTCCGATTACCGGCGCTCATAAATCTCACCCTCCACTGACGACGGCCGCTGTAGAGGTGTTATGTTGCTGTTATGCGGCGAGGAGCAGCGTTTTCCAGCTGTGCGAGTAAGGCTTCCGGTTTCGAACAATTTTGCCGCTCGATGAAAAAGGGGTCGGGGGAAAAGTTTGGTTTCCCTTCAGGGCTACCAGAGATAGACGCGGTAACTGCTTGCCGGTGTTTGTGCTCAACACCTAGGATTTATCTGAGCGGGCGCCACGTGTTCGCCGTCATTTTCGCTTAACATAAACTGGAATTGAAGAATTTCGAAAGGGTACTATCGTGTATTGTCATACGATACAATTGAAACAGAACGCTCGCAACAACTCGCTCTCATCAACAAATCGATTTACAGTGCCTTGGAAACGTGTAGCAACTCCCGAGAATCGGTTTCAACTTTCCTGGAAGCACTCGAACCCAAACTCGACTATCACGTCACCGGCCGGAAAAAGGCCGGAAAAAGTGGAACCTCGTGCTTGGGCGGGAACAATTACACATCCACTTGACATTGTTCACGGGAAGTAAAAATAGAACAACGCGGGAAGATACGCGCACGCTCTTCTTGAGTTCTATTTTTTTTTGCCTCTTAACACCTGTGCGACCGGAGAAAATTGTGTCGGAAGGGACCTCGCTTGAACGGGGCTCGCAGATAAACAAACACTTGCAGGTATTTATTGAACGCATCGCTACATTAAAGGGGTAATGCTGTTTGTTTCCGAGCAGTCACAATATTTATCTGTTTGCTTAAAAGCCCTGCTCCGGGGCGGGATGCGTTCGAGGCTCGCGACGGGGACAGGCTTTACGGTTTATTCGTTTTATTTGTGTCGTTTCGTCACTTTTCTCTCCGTAAGGGAGTGGATTTATTTGTTTATAATAAATTGGAAAAATATGAAAGCTTTATTACATTTCGAACATGTATGTGAAAAATATGGAAGTTAATTTTAAGAACCACAAAAACGGTACCATGCATGACACAAAACGGTATCATTTTTGGGGACAAAACGAAACAAGAATATGTTGATACAGGTAAAAAAATATTGCTGTGAAAAGTTATAGGAAATGGTAAAACCCATATTTTTTTATTTTTATGTAACAATAAAATGATTAATATAGTTTTAAACATTCTCTCACTGCCCATTTGTTCATGCTTCGATCATTATTGATCCATTTTTTATGCGAGTCCCGTGCCAATACCACAACACTCATTTTGCTCGCTTTGTTTCCCATTGAACAAACCTCACGCGATGTGATGCATCGCTCGAATCAATCGAATGGAACCGGTGTTGCAGAAGAGCCTTGAACGAGCAGCAAAATAAATTGTGGACTTCTCCACTTGGCAGACACAAGATGACAAGCAGCTGAGCGAAAGCAGCAGCAACACTCCATCGAATCGTAATTTCGATCCCACCGGGTTCATCGCACCGGCACCGGGGGAGGGTGCTTTATGTGTTCTGGGCGACGATGGGTCACGATGGGGATAGTGAGAGAGAGAGTGAGAGAGAAACCAAACCAATAAAACATCCATCTTCAGCTTTCAACCTCCCTACGCCCCTCCAAATGGACACACCAATCGAGAGTACTCATCCGCGTGCGCCACAAAAGGCGATAGACCGCGCCTCAAGTGCGAGACACTTCAGCTCAGGAGGTTTCTGGTCGAACGCGCAGCACCGGCCCGGGAAGCCGATCGATTTGCTCGTCTTGATCATGGCAGCAGACACCGCAGCAGGAGCAGCAGCAGCAAAGACGAAAGGAAAATCAGACAGTTGATCCACCGCCGTCCGGTTCGGTTGTGGAAAAACAGTGGAAAAACATCGGACCGGAGCAGTTAATCGGAAATAAAAATAAATAAACGTTGCTCGAAGTGAAGCAAAACGAACGCGCGGAAGAAAATCGTTTACAGGGATGCTCCAGTAAGCGGGGAGGGGGTGGGGTGGTCGCTCCTTTTGGATGTTTAGTTCCTTATTTCATGTGCATCGTGATGGTGCTGTAAGAAGACACGTTTGCCCTTGGAATAGAGCGTAATAGAACGCTTGATGTTTCGGTAAATGATTCGGAAAAAAAACACATGTGCCAATGTTTTGACTATTCCTCGCACAACAAAGTCGGTTGTAATGGATGATGGTGTTGCCTTACAACAGTCGATTCTTTGAACTTGTCATCGGTTCGATCGACCAGTTTTCAAAATGTTTAGACTGGTGCAATTCAAATACAGTTCGATAGCTGCTGTAATGAAATGAAATTTAATTATTGATTTAAGTAGTAGAACGTTTTATTATTTACCACAATATATGGCGTTTGTAGTAATCCAAGCTCAGAGGGCCTTTAGGAAGCTCTCCAACAGTATTCGATATTAGTTGAATTTCATTATTGTTTACTTTCCTGCAATTTATGACGCACGGCATCATCCTCGTGATTAGTGTTGCAATTTATATTGTGAACATTTTCCCCGTAAAATTAAATCACATCAGTATTCAGCTAGCTTTATTAATATTTAGTTCCATTTCCCATAACTCGAATGCGAAATACAATTGTGCAATGAAATATAAACAGAAATTTTACATCCTGTAGATAAAGCAAACGGGCTGCTGATTTTATATTTCATTAAAGCCTGCCAGCTTTTCAATTTCTAAAGCGCCTCTATTGAAACTGTTGCGTCGAGTTTGATTAATTAAATGTTTCACAATAATACCTTGCAGATTTCCTTCATTCGGTACACGGTTGGCATTTCGTAACGAGCGCTGCAAAATCCTCTTTATCCTCACTTGAACCGATAATTAAAGAGCGTTTATTTCAGCCGTCGCAGTTTCTCTATGCGTGCGACTGCAACGCGTGTTCGTCTATCAACCGTACCGACAGTTTGGCGGCAGCTGGAATGTTTCTCATCGTCTCATGCCCACCGACGCTGGAGAGAAATTGTTCTAGAATGCAATCTAAACCCACAACACTTTGGTCGTGTGTGATGACGATTGGTTGTTGCATTCACTCGCAGCCTAGTGTCTTAAAATATGCAACACGTCGCCGTCGGTGTCGGTGATGACGGGCGCTGGGCGACAGGCGCGCGATCACACCACGAATTATGTAATAATGTGCATAATTTGCCGCCGACAGAGGTGATCGATAGAACGCCCTGTTTGAACTTTCTTCGCGTGTGACACGTGACCGCAGGGTCGTGAACATGGCGCTAGGTCAAATGGGACACCGATTGTCGGTGTTATTAAATCGAAAATGGCTAACTGCTGGTGAGAAATTGAGATATCGCAAACATATCTTCCAATCAATTATATCTATCGATTGATTTATAAAATTGTATATAAATTCAATTAAATAAAAATGTGGTCATTAGAAGGATAAAATTTTTTCAAAGAAATAATCTCATGTAAGCACGAATTGTCTTTTAATTGTAACAGTGTTAATAACTTGCCAGAAATTTCGAAAAGTTTTTGTGTTAAAAATTTGCTTGAATTTTATCGAGCCAAAATTTCAGGAAATTCTCATACTGGAAACATTACGTCTATTTGATGATGTGAAATTCCATCAAGATTTTAAGCTTCTTTCATCCCTGATTACCACGAACGTACGATGTAGTTTATTCATACCGCCCGTAGCCAAAACTTTCCACTCGAGGCCGCCTCGCAACCAACGTTCGGTGACAAATTGCTGTACCGTAAATTAATGAGACATTACGCTGCGCTTCACTAGATCGCGCGATCTGCACCATCTATTCCCGGTGCACGGTGCCGTCTCTGCACCCCAAAACGAACGTGTCGGTGCTGACGGTCGAACAGCCGCCAACAAAAGGTGCTTGGGTGCGAAAACTTCTCCATTTCCTGCAGTCTTGCAGCATGCCTCATGATTAACTTTGCGCACAGTGAGCGGTTGGGATCGTACACGCCGTCGTCATGTTAACAGCGCACGCAGCAGACTCAGTTCCTGCCCACTGGTTCGGGATGCATCCCGTCACATGCCGTGTAGGTTGTCGAATGGCCGTACGCACAGTTTTCAACGCTTTTACTCGGGCGGCTTGCGCGAAATGTTCCCCAACACCGGTGGCGACACAATGTCGGTGAGTTATTAGGCGATGATAAGAACTTGACATGCCTGCGAACGAGGCCGTACTGTGCGCGTGGCTTATAGCAGCGTGGAGGTGATGATGATAACAACACGTTCCTACGCAGATATTGCACAAAGCGTGGGCAACCGGAGCAAGCCTATCGGGCGAACCGATGGTTTAGATCCGTTTTTCGAAACGGCGTCCATAATTCTTCGCGCGCACGGTACTGCTTCTTGACAAACATTGGCTTGTTTATTACCTTTGTAACAGTGCTGCTTTTATCTTCGAGCCGCCTTCTACTACAGCCGTGTGAAAGTTTGGTTAGAAAAAGCGTTTAAAATATTATTTCTATTTTATTATTTACGTCAAAGTTTTTTGACAGCAAAAACTTCAAGTGCAAAAAAAAGTTGCGACCATAATTTAACATAAATCATTTTAACAATTGAATAAATAATTCAAGATGCGTCTAAAACGACTCAAAAATAGTAGTATTAATAAAATAATTTGTATCTAAAAATAAAAAAAACAACAAAAATCGGTTCGCTATCATAGTGTCTCCGATTAGAGTGGCCCTTTTTCCAGGGGTACCTGTTACACACCACCGATCCTACACACGCCACACGTCATCATACCAGAACACGTTGTGGCCGTGCTGCATCCATCGTTCCGTGCCGCCGTTATCCAAATAACCCATTATCGGAACTTACGACGCGACATTAGACCCGTTTAGGGTAGGTTCGATACGCCGAGGGCGTCATCTGCTGCTGCTGCTGCTGCGCCCACGCCGCACAAAAAGTTTCAACGCTTTTATCGACGAGTCTGATGCGCCACTCGCACCGGCCAGACAAAACAACGCACCGGGCACACGGTTCCCGAACGGTGTAAACGAAATAAACCTGATACACAACGGAAATCTTCACTCAACCGTCAGTGTAACATCAAATAAACCTGTGAGACAGGGCGAGAAAACTTGTGTCCTTTCGCTCGTACCCTTCTCAGCATCAACCAACGGCAGCAGCCGCGCGCCTCTGCTCGTTCTCTATCATTTATTCCATCACGCACCGTTTGCTTTCTCCGATCTTTCGTGATTGGAAAGTCTTTCGTTGCTTGACTGTTGATGCGTGAGTTATTTTGTGTTTTTTTTCTGCTGCTGTCGCTGCTGTTGCTCATGGTTTTGTTTCCCTTCTAAAGATCAGGCCAGAGGCAGCCGGGGGGAAAAAGGAAAATTTGTTCTTTCACCAATCAAGCGGAGGAAGCAAGCGCAGTGATCATTAGTCTGCCGGATAATGTGTACGATAAATTAGGTTAAATCGATCTTTTCGAGACGGGCGACGGATTTACACCAGGTTGATCTTTTTTTTTTTCTTTTTTCGTTGTTTTGTTGTATGGGTATGCTGGTATGTTAATGTTATGTTCGGAGTGCTCACCTATCTTGCCGATCAGCCGGCCATAATATCAAAGAAAATGCGATAATCAGTTGTCGTAAAATTTGCTACGTTATTTACGAGGGTGGCTGCCATTCTGCTGTAGTTGTTTTCTCTTTTGGCGAGCGTTTTCTTTAATAAAAAAAAATCGCTTGTTGGATTTTTTGTGCAAAATCGAAAGCATTTGAAATATCTTTAGATTGGTATTTTTTATTTTAAGTGAAATAATTAATCACATTACTCATTACAACAACGTATTTGAATGAAATTAATTAGTTGAGCTATTACAAGTACTGAAATACTCATAGAGCATATTTAAGATTTTAAAACATTTCACATTATTTTTTTATAGAACATATTTTTTAATATCATTTCTTTTCTTCTCTTCTTATTGAGTATGTTTTACCATTGTTTAATGATTGCCAGCAATTTTTGAATGTCTACAACTGTAGATCAAAGCTCACGTAGTTAAGTCAACACCAGTGTTGTTTTTAAATGTATGATAATATATTCTGAAATAGTTCCAAATGCAGCAGATATTATTTTTTAATAAAAGTTCTTTGTTAAGAAAAATGAAAGAAAAATAAAAAACGATGGTAAATATTTCAAGGAATAATTAAATTGCAATTTATTGTTTTATTATTTTTATTCCAACAGGTTCCTGGAATTTATAAATTTAAATTCATTCCTCACAAAACAGTCAAATTTTTATCAAACGATATTAAATGTATGCTAGAAAACCGTCAATCCCTGTTTTCCATTTATTCGCCACTATAACCACTGCCCGATTTCGAAAAGTTTGTTTGGTTCGGTAGCGCTATGAAATTGGATTCATCTGAACGCAGTGGGATGTGAAATTTACGCTCTGACCAGTACGAAATATCATAATCAACGGCATCGTCATTACCGTTGCCGGCATCATTATCATGCACTTTTGCGGGAAAACCTGGACGCCAAACAAATCTGTCACAAGCCATCCTGTCCTTGTGCGTCACGTGATGGCGGCCCAGCTGGCGGTGCACACTTTCACGCGTAAGCAGGTATTACATGACGTGAAATCGTTTGCTTAGTCAACCGGAGAGCGACAGCGTCGGCGACGGAGTCGCACATGTGACGAGAGAACCATAATGCATTCGCGGAAGGTTGACGTTCTCTCTCGCGCTCTAAGCGAGCTTTTTCACACACAGGACCCACGCCGGTTATTCAGCCAACCGAAATGCAAATCGGATAGAATGGAACTCGCACGAGCTAAAGAGGGGGAAAAGCGCTACGAACCTTTCTAGCAAATGATGCCGACCATACCCTACCCAGAACCAACCGGAGCGCTGTGTGTCGCCATGGACGCCCTTACCCGTTTGCGGGAAAATTCCCGTACCAGTCGGCATCAGGACCAGAGCGGTCTGGCTTTTAGTTTTGGCGTCACAGGTGTGTACCGATCGATTCCAAGCGATCGGATGCGGTTATCGAGGAGGAGGAGCGTGAAAAATCCGGCACGCTTTCACGCACCGAGCAAGTGTGTACCGGCCGTACATTTTCAATTTTGTCGCAAAGGATATTATAATCAACCGAAAAGCCACCACCGCATGGCGGTAGCGGGGTGGGAAAAATATCGACGAGGCGTAACAACAGTCATTTGTTAAACGCATGTTTGCCACCGCCGATGTCGGCAGAGTGGATTTTCTCCGAGCATGGAGCTTTTGTGTGAAATTTGGAATGCAAATGAGGCTGATATAATCCCGTGTTACGAAAGGCGGCTCGGGTGGTTTTTCTCCAATTTTCCAACGGTGTTCGGTTCGGTTCCGTGCGTGGGGAACATGTGTGAAACGGCATCGTGCAACAGCCGGTTCGACGCATCGTATCGAGACGAACACCGACCACATGGAGTTTGAACGTGATATGAGTTGCATAAAAAGCGAGCTACTCGAAATTTTGAAACCATTTCATTTTTTTTAATCATCATAAGAGCACTCAAAATTGTCAAAAATAATTCAAGTGATTAATCGAACTTCCACACATTCAAACAAAAATGTCAAGTCCTATCGAAAACAGCCATTTAAGTGTTGACCCTAACCCTTTTCATAATAATTCTACCATTTCCGATCGCTTCCAAGCGGGGCTCAGCACGATTTCAGCAAGGATTCCCGAAAACTGCTTCCAATAAATTTGATTTGCTCTTTTAGTCGAACTTTGCCCATAAAAATGTGTGACTGAGGAGATTGGGCTAACCTTGGCCAGCACAAAGTTCCACTCTAAGCAACGTTCCCTCCAAAAAGGCGTACGAACGCTTTTGCAACCCGAGCAGCCATTACGTGTGCGGCGTGTCAAAGGTTACATTTGAATTATTATTCCCGCCGGAAACTATCCAGATCCGGCTCACATAGTGCCGGGACGGATGTTTTTTTTTCTTCGTTCGTTACAAGTGCTTCTCCGAGCTGCTGCCCGGAGTGTGAGAAAGGACTGCTTTTTGCTGTAGTTTATTTTATAATTTGCTTCATTCAACACGACACTCGAAATTATCACCGAGCACATAAACATAATTCTTCCCATCGTGCGGCGTCTCGGTTTCCCTGCTGCGGGAAGCGAGCAGCAAAACCCCGTGACCTAAGCAGTTTTCCTTTCGCAGGAGCATTTCAGTGGTCACCATAGAAGAACACCCTTTTACCACGCCTGCTGCCCGCGCTTCAGACGTCGAAAAATCGGGTGCGAAGATGGTTTCGAAAAACGGCGACAAACACGCCAACGTTCGCAATGGGTGTTGTGTTGATGCTGCCGTTTATTTACTTCCATCTCGGGGATGCCCGTTTTTATCCCTCCCTCCCGGCGGTTCCGTGCGCATTTCTGATTGCGAACCTCCATTCCGTCGCATCGTTCCGGCACTGCTGCTGAGGTGGATGTGCGAAAATGTTGCAATAAATTTTACCACCGGCCTTTAGTTTTTGCACTCGGTGCGGGGCTGCGGAAGATATCGTAGTTTTGAACCAACTGTTTGTTTTCCTCGGGCCCAATCGGGAGAGGGGGTCGGTTTCCGTTTTGCCCATTTGCCTCACTGGTTTGAAAATACTGCTGCAATGTGCCCTCATAAACCGCTGCCGCCGTGACTTCTTCCGCTTTGCTGATGCAGCCGGACGCTGATAAACTTCCAGGGGTTGGAGGGGAAAGGAGGGATTTTTCACGAGCGCAACATTGTTTCCGGCATGACCCGGTGTACCTGCGCACCGAGATGAAGCGGAGCAAATCCAGTCGGAAAACACTATTTTTAGGGCCGGAAATATTTTTCAACAATATTATGTTGCGAAAGAATGCACTCGTGGATGGTGGTGCAGAAGAGAATTGATGTTTTATGTGTTTCATTTTTTTAACAGAATTTATTATAAACTGCTGCAAAAATAACTGATTTTCCATAAAACATTTTTTTCACTTTCTTTAACAGTTCTCTCCAAGTCCTTTTGCTGGAAGTCTTGAAAGTAAACATCTTACAAAACACCAGAAATAATTCATTAGACACGGAGACATTATTTTGAAATGCTAAGTCGCAAGATCTATTGACAGTTTGAATGTACTGTGTATTTAAGATTAGAATTAAATCTGAATCTCATTCAAGATGAAAACAAAAACAGAAGGTTGATTACGTTTTCTTCATATTTTACAGATTTTTCAGGTGTTTCTTTTCCTTTAAATATAACCTGCCAGCCAACTGCACAAACAAATGTTCTCGGAAATCAGCGCTTCATTTGCTTTTTCATGCTGCTTAACATAAATCCCACACATTAATCTCAATTAATGTGCTCCCAAATATGGACCGGGCGTGTATCGTGCTACTCGGGCACGGAAACAGTGATTAGTTCGGACGCCTCTTCACGGGCCAATTTTCTTCTCGCTCTGTTCCACTTCAATCGGGCAGAGGCAAGCTACACGGGACTCGACACAAAATCAATTCACACCATCACACAAGCATACGACCGACCGGAAACGATCGCTCTGTTGAAGCACCTTCTGCCCCTCGTCCCGCCCGAAAGTGTGTGTGTGTGTGTGCCCCAAAACCCCATCCGTTTAATCTTGTTGAAGCTCGGTCCCGGCCTTCGAACGCTCGTGGCTAGAACTTTATTAATGGCAACTGGGGGCTACAATTAATTTGTGCCGTAAGAGAAAGAAAGACACACACACACGAAACGGAAAGTTTGTCCTACGGTTAGGTTTTGGTACAAACGTCGCACCTTGGCCCGTCTTTCGGTTGAAGGCTGGTGGAAGTTTGTAGAAAAATCATCCCACTTGTGCCAATAGCAGAGCAGGATGCGAAAGGTATTTTACCAGCCGTGCAAACGCCTTGAAAAAGCGATAAGAGTGAAAGAAGGAAAATAGTAGCAAAATTTGGATAAAAATAAAGCTTCAACTAAAATTAATTACCGCTCTATAAATCTCACCACACACACACCACCGTAGTGGGTGGTGGAGATGGTTCAGCTCACAAAAGCATCCGGGATAAGTGACTCCTGGCTTTTGGCTCACCCGACTCTAATCCGACACGAGACATCTCTCGGTACACGCCCGGAGGAACGGCAAATGATGAATGGAAGCTCCTACTGCTCTAGCTTTTTGCTAACCTCTAACCTTTACCCATCAGCGTTAAAATATATGCACCGTGTGGTATTCAGGTGTCGCATAAAAAGGGGTTGGAGTTTGGGGCTCCAACTGCACCGAATGATGAAGTTGCACCACAAGCGCTGAAGCTGTTGCAATGAGCATTAGCTTTATATAGAGACTTGGGAACGTTCTTGGCACAGTTCTATGTGATGGCGTTTTTTTTTTATCTCCGCCTCTATCATCCTCCGGCCCCAGCAGCGAATGAATGGAAAACTTTAACACCGTCTTTGAGTGTATGTGTGTGTATGGTGGCCATGCGCGCAATGGGAAGGAAAATAGATAATTTTATTACCTTCAACGCCAAAAACTTTGCGGTCCATTTGGAAAAGTGCACTGGTCGGGAGGAGGTTGGAAGATGCGCTTGCCCTTTGGGGCATGCTGGAAAATACGGGAAAGAAGAGGAGGAAGTGGTGATGTTTTTTTCAACCAATGCTTCCCGAATACGATCATTTCATGGGGCTGGAGTTTAAAAAAAACTGGTCCGGAGCGTTTTTTCCCTCACCTTTGTGTTGTATTGCGAGCTTCGCTGCAATGTTGAGAAGGCTCCTTATCTGGCCCGGTGCATCAGGTCGTTTGGTTGAATGCAGTTGAAATTGCATTCGGAGACTTGCTGTTAATTAGTGACAGACCCTCCCCGATCGCTCCTACCCCGAGTTGAAGGACGAGGATGTTGATGTTTCGCTGCGATAGCCCGACCCCTCAATCGGTGTGGGAATCGTCTCGGAGGGTCAATTAAGGCAGCATAAAGAAGCTTCGTGCATGCATACGCCGGCGAGCAAACTGTCCACGCACACATGCTCCTAACGGAACCGAAAAACTTCGCTCCCTGGAAAACTTCGCTGGAAGGCACACTTTTATGCTTAGCCTGCTCGTAAAGTGCAGCGTGCCACCAGGAGGGCAGTTCATGAAGCAGAAAACCCAGCAAAAACAGCGAACTAAATGCTCGACTTTTATTCTTCACCGAAATGGAAAACAGTGGGGGCACTATTATAAAGAGCGGACGAAAACTTTTGCGAAATGGTTATTGTTTTTGGCAGATACGGCGAGTGGGGAGGGTGGGCAAGGGTATGAGCGGGTGGCGGCATGTGGAGCTACGTATGTAAAAGTCCTTCCCTTTTTATCTTCAACATCCTGGCCGAGCCGAGCCGGGTGTGGTTCGCCTCACCCATCACGATGAAGAACCGCAGCAGGGGGAGAGACAGGGGCTAATGCTTCTAATGGTTTTCCTTTTCCTTTCTTCACTCTCGAGCTTCTCACTCTCGGCTTTTTTTCTTTTTTTTCTCGCCCAAACAGCAGTGGCGCTTTGTTTTTTGCAGCTTATAATTAAAAGATTTTTATCTCAATTTGATAAAATTTATGTGCCGAACCCTGCCGTTGCTGCTCGATAGAGAGAAAGAGAGAGCCTGCTGGATGTAACTTGTGCAGTCAGGGTGGAGGAGTCATTTACCAGGGGCGAACCCAGCTTGATGAATGGCCGTCGTCGTTCGGTGGACGATGTGTGGAAATTTTCTGCACATCGTCCCGTTTTGTTCGACCCTGCGAGTATGCGCCCCTGGGAGGAATGAAAATGATTTGTTTCACAGGCCTTCTCGCCAGCACAGCCGAGGAGATTGTTTTCTTCGGTTGGCGAATTTCGGGATTTATTTGCAATTTGAAGTTTTTTGTTTTTTTTCTCGAGTGTCCATTGCAGCAAATGGGTGCGGAAGTTTTATGATTAAATTTGCGTTTTATCTTTATGGTTTAGATTTTTTTATGAAAGGCAAACAATGGAACTCAAAATTTCATCTTTTTCAAGCTTTGAGCTTTCTAGCTTTGCTCTCATTAACAAAAATAGATATATATATATATTTTTGATTTCAATTTTTTTAACCAAACTATAAGTAGCTTTCAATACATTCTACGATGTAATGAAATTGTCTGACTATTGTATTTTAATAATGATCTGTGGTTGGAATAACTTTGCTTGAAAATTTTCGTATATTTACTTAATGTATTTGATTTTTTTTGTTAGGAGTAAAACACTGTCAAAAAATTATTTAAAAAATCATAAAAATTGTTTGTATTCGTCGATTCCATCAGTTTTTATTAACATAACAAACAGCCTATAAAGTTCTAAATTTCTATGGAAACAACAAGAAATAAATTGCACAATATTTAAATCCTAAATTTGTATCCAGAATTTCTCAAAAGCGCCAGCTCAAATATTAGCGAAGCAATTTGCTGTACAACGGGTGGGGTTCTACAACGAGGATATTCTCTACGTTCATATCCCACATCGGCAGAGTGTATCGTATAAATCACGTCAAATGTCAAGGGAAATGTAGAAATGAAAGCCATCTCTGTGTGCCATACAGTTCAATTTATGCATGGCACCAGTGCCATGCTCGGTTGTTTCGTTTTTTTTTTCGCTAACCATTTAGCTTAGCCTGGAATAATTAGCCAAATGCATACAACCGATGGCGCTTGCAGTGAAAAACAACTCAAAAAGTGACCCACAAATTTTATACTCCAGTTTATGGGTCCATTTCGTTGCTAGCGTTGGTCCGCATTTGAAAGCTTCTGGTGCGCAAGTCGTTGGAAAATCCCTTTTTTCACTTTCGCCACCAAATCACACACTGTCATAAATTGGACTTTTAATTGACACCACGCCACATGTACGGGTCACATCCTTCGTTCGCGGTTTTACGTTCCGTACTTGATGGTTCCTGGCCCGGTCTAGTAGACCGATTTTACCGCTCGCTGAGATTAACTAAGCTGAAGCATAAAAATCAACCACCAAATAAAAAAGTCACCGAGCGGATGAGCCCATGATGCAATTTATATGCACTCGCACGGTGTGATGGGAAGCAGCTGAAATGAATTAAAAGTGCACTTGGTGTGCTGTCCGTCCCGCATGGGGTCACTGGGCATAAAGTGCTACAAAATTTGCTATTGCTTCTAATGCTGCAGCTGTGGCTCGTCTGCTTGGACGTGTGGTTTTTATCTCCGTCCGACATTTCCCCAGCGCATTCCGATCTGCCGCTTTCCATAAACTCCGGCTCCGGCGGCTGCTGAGTTTGTGGATGTTTATTAAAAAATAAATTGATGCCTCCACAGTGCGCCCGCTGTGAGCTGCTGGTGCTGTGGTTTGGGCATCGTTTGTGCAACAAGGCGCAAGAAGTTACACCAGCCACGACAAGAAACCAGATCCATCTAAGATGGATCGTGCGGCCGGTGCCGCTCGGTATCGCCAACGGAGGGAGCAGGACTCCGGGAACTACAGCAAAAACCACAATCACCACGATTCATCGTCGCGCCGGACGACGCTCCGAAGAACACGCATTCCACCAGCTCCGCTTGCACCGACGGCTCCGACGTTACGGGCTAGCCAACGTGTTTTAGATCAGAATCAACGATCACGCTCCGGCCAACGGAGCGTGGCGAGCGGACAGGACGCGAAACGTGGAACGAACGCTAAGCCACACGCAAAAAAAACCCTCTCCAACACCTGAAGATGCAGCTGGCTGATGTGTTGCAACTGTGCACACCACGCCGCACGAACGATGGCTTCCCCCCATGTGTCCTGTTCTTGCCGTGGTTTGTTTTATTTTTCAATAATTTTCACCACGCAGAAAGACGCCCCTGGACGGAAACAACCGAACGGGACGGACGGGGTGGAATTTGTCGAGACGAGAGTTAAATTGACTTAATTAAGAGGTTTTTTGGTGTTATGCTAACCGTCCAGTTTCGCCCCGAACGTTCGGGTCTTCCCTCGTAATAACCTCGTTTGTAGTTTTTGGTGACGGGTGTACAAGAAATAAAATGAAGCACTTTTGCGACGGCGTAAATAAACGCAGCTCATCGTCAAGATGGGCTGCATTTTATTGGGGAAATAAAATTTTGAAATAATTGTTGTTTTTTTTAATCTTTTTTTGACAACGATTTTATTTGGATATTCATTCGAATTTCATGTTTCACATCGAGATTTACCTTTCAACTCTTGTGTTCAAATTTGAGTTTACGGTGGAATATTTCACGAAAAATATAATGTGAGCACTTGCGTTTTATTTTCAACAAATTGTATTTTCATGTTTTGAAGTTTACTTTATTATTCTTTTTATACAAATATTAGTGAATGCAAAAGCCAGGAGCTGAAGTTATCGTTCACATTCGTTAAAATGAAGGATAGTAAATAAATGTTTGATTGAATAAATTGAATCGATTTCAAAATTCTTCTATTACTGTATAAACAATATACATTTCTAACATTCGCAATCGTCTTTCACACCGTTGCTAAGTGACATCGAAACATGAGAAACCTGCGAAACGTTCAACCTCCTTCCGAGTGAAAAGAAAGCTCCCATGCATCTGACCGAGCAGAATGTTTGCTTTGGTGAAACCAACGTGTGACGGAAAGTAGTGATTTGCTCCGAGATGGCCCGGTGTTGATGAAACCCTCACCCGCTGATGAGGAAGCCGAATGAGCTCGGTCGGTGTGTGCTACCTTTCGCTTGCGCTCGCGGTTCTTTATGTTCCATCCATCACCGGCTATTGTGAAATTAGCCATATCTGGAGCATCTTGGGGGCAACACTAACAAATGTAGCAGCGAACGGACATCAACAGACGAAAAAAAAAACACGAACTGCCCCAAATAGGTTAATTGGAAGAGCGTGAATAATAGGCCGCGAGGAGTGGCTTTTGCCGCATCGACACCCATGTTCCCAGGTTCCCGGCCTGCTTCGATCCGCGCCGGCCACAGCAACAATGATTTAGTGATCATTTTCAGGTTTCCCCCCGCGAGGTGTTTATGACGGTGTTGTGTTCCATGTGGCATGTGGTCAAGAAAAATGATTAGATTTCCGGTACCGTTTCCGCCCCGAGGATGCAGCAGTAACGAAAAACAGTCGGGTGGGAGGGACAGAGGAGAACAAAAAAATCCCTGCCCCGAAAGGGGTTTTAATCTGATTAAAGATGGTTTTTTCGTTGTTTTTTTCGCTCATGAGTTTTGCCACTTCCTCGACAGGGACGGGGAATGGGAAAGAGCGTAGAAAAAAGGTCCTCTTTCTGGGTTAATTTGTTGCTGACACGCTACACGCTTTCCAACCCATCTGTGTGTAGCAATCAAACCCGATTAGTGCGAGTTTACTCATATTTTACTTCGTTCTTCTACTTGCAGGTAATTTAACGCGTTTCGGCACCACGGAGCCCTTTCTATCGATCCCCATCCGGGGCTCGTACCCAGAGCCCAGACCACGAGCCCGAGCGAACTGCTTTGAAGTGTTTCGAATTACAAGCTCACACGACACATAGGCAGACCCACCCCCTGTACGGCGTGTGGATTGGATTTGAATTGGGTAATTTCATCGTTTATTACAGATTTATTGCGCGCCCGATCGGCCGAGTTTCCGTGTTCCGTGCGCGAAAGTTGTTGTACCGTGGTGGAAAATAAACAATCGCTACGCGCCGCGTTACCAAATTTATTACCGGTTTACATGACCGGTGCAAAACACGCGCGGCCTGGTCTGAGATCGGCGGTGGTGTTTTTTTTACGTCTTTTACATGAACATGAACCGAGGTCAGCATTTGCAGGCGTCGCGCTAGCTACTAAGGTGAACTATTTGCGATAGCGTGGGAAACTGCTAACGAGATATGCAAATCAGGGAATAAATGTTTTTAGCAAACCACGTTTTTATGGTAGGTTGGTTAAGAGATTTCTCGAAAAAAAGTGATACGACTAACAGTTACTATTTTATTACTGAAA
>JXXA01002105.1:0-12819 GCA_000956255.1 Anopheles punctulatus | reverse complement strand
TGTGTGTTTGCGAAGCGACCTTCAAGTTAGTCTTTTTTTCTTCTTTCTTTTACGTTGCCTTTTACATCTTTTCCTGCCCTTGGCAGGATCAATATCAATAGATGTGCTACGTGTCTGCTGTGCTGCTCCGCTCCGTTTTTTGCACTTTAAGACGTATGCGGAATGCAAAAGCAGTCGCAGTCGTTATCGCGTTCGGTGCCAAAAAGACGCACGATGTGTTACAACGATGCGGGAAGCAATGGTTCTTCGGAATGTAAATTCAGCTCGGCACTCGCCGGTTTGCCGCATTGGTCACTCTGGAGCCAACGATTTCCAGTGTTCCAGAAAGCGTAAAAGTTCTCTCATGCAGATGGTTTTATGGAAAATATAAATATTGGAACCGTTTTAAACCTATAAAAATAAACTTTCTTAGAGAATTGTCCGGACAATGCAGTCGGTCAGCTGATTGCAACGGTCCTTCGTGACTGCACATCTGCATATGGCGGTCATACACGCGGTTGCGGCATCACGGGCTGCCACATCGTCGCCATCGTCGCCATTGACATCATCGTTACTGCATCCTCGTCTGCTCGTCACGCCCAAGAGATGAGATCATAAAGGATGGTTGTGCCAAAAAAAATAAAATAATAAGCACATGACAAGAGGATGTGTTCCGAAGAAAACCTTCCATTGGGGAGGTCGACATAAAATAAATCTTTTTGTTCGGTTGGTTAATGTTGCCGTGAAAATTGTAATTTCGCAACAACCAAAGTTTCATCGAAACAAACTCATGTGTGGAAAGGATTTATTTTTATTTGCCAGTAAAAATAATATGATGTTAGCCGTTTTAGATTGATGGTAAGAATGTTGAATGTTCGAATTGAGAAGTTCGACTGTTTTTTTTAAATCAAGGAATTTTTTAAAGGAAATAAAGATCAATTGATGGAATCAAATTATGATAACCCATTTTGAACAACTGAAGATTCTATCAACGATAGTAAAGAAAAACAAAGAAACTTAAAAAAACTTCTTCAGCAGCATGAGAACAATGTCGAAAACTTTTCAATACACCTTTTTTGATACTTTTCTGTGCCGATGTGTTCGTGTGTTCGTTCTGCTTCGGCGGCTAACCCTGCGATCGTGTCACCGGCAGGCGTCCAATATTTATAGCGACAATGACTTTGTCCGGGAGCCAGGTCACCAAACTCGTGCGCGACTCACCGCACGCGACAACACTCGCATTTCGGCTTTTACTACCCCCCCTCCCGGTGCTTCCCGTCTACTTGGGTTCAAACAGCAATATTAAACCACATATTAGCAACGTTCAATAGCGTAAACATCGCGTTACTCGACTGCCCTGGACGGTGAGTTTATTTTTTCCAACCCAAAAAAACAACACGACCCGATCGCGGAAGGGTTTTGATCGGCCAGATGGTTTCGCAGGGGTGGAGTGGGCGCACGCTTAACGGATTCGGCTTGCGGTCCGTTGCTTTGAACGTTTTTTTCCCCTTTCTTTTTTTCAACGCTTGGCACATGGCCCGATCGTAATGCAGCGTGCGGATCATACACCCGAACCCGCCGATTGATGTGGATCATTTTTCTTCGCCGCTAATGGTAAACGAAATCGGTGGCTGGCCGGTGTTTTGAGCGGAGTTTTCATTAAGAACATGTGGGTGTGTGAGCGCATTAGAGAGCGCCCGGTGTGGATTGCACGCGCGTAGAACATCATTCCGCTTAATGTGCTCCGATCGACGAGTGATCGAGTAAGAACGATGGGGAGGTTACGCGAAACGCCGACAAACACGCGTGTCTGAGAAGCAATGATTTATTGGTCGCACACCACTACAGGCGTGAACGGAAAAACGGTTGGTGCGTCCCGGTGCGTGTGAACTGAATGTTCTGCACTGTTTACGAGCGTGACCTTACGCAAACGGGTAGAATGATTCATGTCACAGCAGAATACCCGCGGAGGAAGACAGCGGTAGCGAAACCCGTTCGCTAGGAACGGCAAGGTCAATAGGAGCTGGTTTTATTTATTGGAAGCTGAGATCGCTGTGTTGATGGAAAAATGATCTTTGACGGAAAGGCTCCGAGACGATTTATGTTTTTGAATGTATTCGTCCATTGAAACGTTTTTTTTTATATATCTTGCAACGGGATGATATGATGTGAGAAATAAATAAAATGTAATTTCACATATTTATTTAAACTTGTGCTTGATCGTTTAGTTTTGGGTATAGGAATATTTGTATATTCCTTGATATCAAAATAACACAACCCACATATTGGAGGATGATGTTTAGATGTATAGATAGGTACGATAAAAACTGATCGCTGGTCCGATTCACTCGTGTTTGTTCTTGCCATCGTCTTCCGCAAGTAGAATACTGCGCGTTTTTGCGTACTAAGTAAACCATCTTAACACAACAGCTGAACAATTTCATGTTTGTTGAAACCTTAAGCCATGGAAATAAAGTCATAGTACAACAAACTACAAGCCCAAGACACAGTAAATGCCAGCAAATGGCGGCAAACCCTTCCGGGTTTTGTGGTCCTTCGTTCGTGACCGGATTGTGAAGCAATCGGATGTATTAGATACAAAACAGTGCTGGTCCCATGACAATGTGGTCTTTTTTGTTGAATTTTTCTTGGCCAGCGTCTTTAAAGCATGCTTTTAAAGTACACAAAACAAACATTCCGTGAAGAAAAATAGTTCCAAATGTCATGAAACACCATGCGCCTCCATTTCACTCTCGAATCTCATCCAGCCATACAGATTTCCATCGCATGACGTCATTTACAGAGCGTTTTAGAAGCAGCATTTGAACCCGGCGCCAAAAACCTCTCCACAATGTGCACATACGCACGTGTAACGCACCAAAAACCACTAATGTAATGTTCGCCACTTTAGCGGCAGTTAAAATTAGGTTGAATTGCATTTGAAAAACGTACTTACAGGCGAGCGAAAAACCAGTCCACCAGGCCCCGTTTCCGAGTGCTCATTTACGCAGCCATCAAGACAACGAAACGCACCACTTATGAGGCGCTGAGTGGGGTGGTTGTTCGAATAATAAAACAACAAAAAAAACAAAACAAGACGGTTAGAAAACGTAGCCCGTGCTCATTATCTGAGCGGGATCGTAACCGGGCTACGCCAAAATCTCGTTGCTCGTTTACAACCGTTTCACTGCTGGCTCGGACCGGAGAGAAAGGGTACGAGTGTCTTCGTATGAGACACACTGGACCCAACTGAAGACACCAGTGCTCCTCGAGCGGAGCAGCGGTGGAAAACGGCTGCACGCTGATTTCCATAGAACGTGTGGCTCATGGGGTCAGGGCGACGATTGGAAAACCTGCTTCTACTTCCCGACCCTGCACTGGTCGCAAATGGGCACACAAAAAAGGGGAAACGCCTCGCCGGCAGGCAGGAGGAGCGGGAAATATCGGCATTGCAGTAAACGGAAGAGTAAACGGCTAAGCGTGGAGCTAAGGAACCCATCGGCAGTAAGCCACGGGTTTTCGGTTTGCCGATGCGGTTTTCTACGAAAAGCGGGACAGGACCAATAAAAAAAAGTACACACACACTCACGCCAGACCACAACAGACAACGTATCGTACCGCTGCCGACGCTCGTCCTCACCGGATGCTTCCCCTTGTAAGAGGATTTCCCCACCGCACCGTGAGATGTCCAACGTCGACCGGTACGGTTCGAGCGCATCAAATATCGATAAAATGAAATCATAAAAATAATTTGTAAATGATATCGGCAGCATATTTATGGTACCACGGTCCCTTCCACTCGAGGGCGAGTGGACGACAAAACCACAGCTTGCCCTAATGATATCCGCACAACCAGAGGACGAACGCGTACCGTCGCGTCCCATCGTCAATAAAACGATTTCGGTCAAGGCTCGGCAAAAGGTTCGCCAGAAAAAGGGAAAGGACGCGCCGAAAAGGGGGAAAGGGGGCCAAATTGTCTTTCGCTTCGTGCGATGAGTCCAGTCGCGACGAACCGTGCGAGCTCGATTCGTACACTTCATCATGTAAATTTGGCATCATGCAAATTCATCTAATTTTCCACCTCAAAAGTGCCAACAGCCAACAGTTTCCATTCGCGCTGCGTGATAATTAAATGTTTTGCCGAAGCGCGGCGTCCCGTCGGTAGTGGGGGACCCGCTCGTGTTGGGTGACTGGTGTCTTGAAGCGACTGCTTAATGACGCAACCGTATGTGTGTGTGTGTGTGTCTGTGCTCGAATGTTTCACATGGATTGTGAGCACTTTTCTGCTCCCTTCCTGCACCGTAGTGTCACGTTTTTATCGTTAATTGTACGCGTACCCTTCACCAACGCTTCCTGTGTGACGAACGAGATGTCCTGGTCGTACTTTACAGCCCTCACACAAACCCATCGGGGATGTACATGGGATGGGAAGTAGAAAAAAAAAACAAAGAAACAAAAATAACTATCTCCGGAAAAGCAACGCGCTTAGCGAACACAGCAAAACAAATCCGTATCATCAGTTATCGTGCGAGTTGCGCTCTCTCTTCCTTTCTCTTTCTCTCTCTCTCGCATCCCCTCTCTCATTTGCTCGCAATTTTAAAACAATAATAGCGATTCACTCGTGAACATGGTGAAATTCATGGTGAAAAAGCTCGCCGAATTAAATTGAAACGCGCTCCAACAGAGAGCGCTCGCACACTCGACCCTTGCAACTTGATGCCCCAAGCACACACATACACACACGCACGCACGTACGCACACACATGCCCACGACCCACTTCCGCCACCGACATCGTCCCGGGGATATGTTTTTCTCGCAGCACCACCGCTCCCGGCCACCTCATCCGCCTGCTCGTGCGGCTCATGCGTCTGCGATAGTTTTGCTACGTGTTTTACACTTTTCCGTTGCCCGTATCGTCGGATCGATAGGCGCATGCGTATCGGCGGTGCTTGCCTGCGCCAAGCACACAGGGTGATGCTGGCGGCGTTGGCTGTTTTCATGTCAATTCATTTATCTCCCGGGAGGATGTTTATTTGATGCACTTCCTGTGAATCTCACGACGATGGCTTGATAAGGAAGAAGTGTTCTAGAGTTGTTCATAAATTTTTATAAAAAATATTTTTAATCTGAAGCGATTTATTTTATCTGAGGCGGTAGAATATTCCATTTGGATGTTTTTGTACTATTTCCATAAGAGTTGATGATATAAATAATAACTTTCTTAATATTGAATATTTTATACCCATACTTGATTTATTAAAAAAAATTACAAATTCGATTCCAATCTCAAATTAAACGCGTTTCTACAAACATAAACAATCGCAGTTCTTCTGCACCCTGTACCGGTCGATTGTCAACGAAGCAGTCGGATCGAAAATAAAATTTAAATAAAAAAACACCACCACCAGCAGCAGGAGCGCCTTCGGTTTCACGCTCGAAACACTGCCAGCCCGACGCACACCGTCGTACACACCGAGAGCGCACGCATTTATTACGTTCATTTCGGTTGTGCCACCGTTTTGTACCGCAAACCCCTCCGCACACGCATTGAGCGATACATCTCTCAAGCGCTTGACAAAACAATCAGAGCAGGAAGCGAACGGTATGATAGCGAGAGCGTGAGCCCGGTGAGGAAGGAGTGAGAAGTGAGCACACAGGGTGAGCAAATGTTTTTTTCACACCGCACCAGGCGTCTCCATCGGTGGAGCTGCGATAAGCAGCACCGTAAACACGACCAGAGCACCAGCGTTGGAGTTCATCCGGTGTTCATCCCCACTCGCTCACTCACCACTGGTGAACCTTCGCCGTTCTGCAAACGAATACACAGCACAACTGACAGCAAAACTGCCACTATTTGCCGTCCGAATGGTGCAAACGGTTCGCTCGCGCTGAGAGCATTTTCCCAACCATTCTGTGGAAGAGAGCGAAACCGCAGCCAGTCAGCCAGTCAGGCCGTACACCAGCAGCAGCACTAGCAGCGGCAGCAGCAGCAGCAGCAGCAGCAGCAGTAGTACCCTCAGTGCTCGGTGAGCGGAAGAATGAAAAAATAAAGCCCAAACCAACCAGTCAGCCAAGTCGCGAAGCGAAAAAGTGCGTTCCGTTGTGCGGCAAGGGCAGATGAAAATCCCGTGAAGAAATCGCCGAAAACTCTTCACGCGGTTGCGGTCGGTGTTGGATTACCAGTGGTCTGTGTGTGTACGTGTGGTGTGTTTATTTGTGTCTGTGTAAATGCCCATTGTTCCAAGCATCCGCAAGCAGCGAGCTGGTGTTCGTTCGTGAGGAGTGTCCTCACGGGGGATTTTTTTCGTGCTTGTAATCGACGAAGACTTTTTCTTTCCCGAGGAGAGATTCCCGTGCAGCTAGCGCGTCGTCGACGTGGTCGGTTTTCCGTGGGATATATTGGTTCGCATTCAGCATACCACTATTTTGGGAAAGAACATGGGGATTACAGGAAAGAAATTCACCCAACAACAGCAGCAGCAGCAGCAGCAGAAAGCAGGCAAAGGCGTGTGAAATTTTACCCGTGTGGGGTTTTCCACCGAGACGCGCCTGTCCCCGTGACGTGGTTTCTTACAGCGAAGAGTGTGGCTGTGTCGGTGTGTGCGTGTGTGAGTGTTTGCTCGTGTAGTGTATGTGTGTGTGTGCGAGGATGTATGCTGAGAAGAACAATATGAACGTGCAAACAATGCTTTTGCAGCAGCATGTAGCACTGTGCTGTGAGTGAAAGAATTAAAAAAAACACAGAACAACAAAAAAACGCCAAAATCAATTCCACGAATAGAAATCCTTCAGCAAAGTGTCGAAGAAGCCAGCTCTTCTTCTTCCAGAACGAATGCGGAGACGCTGAAGGTGAAGAGTGGCCGTGAACGGTGCTGGAAAACATATTGTGCGCTGCCAGGAGGATGAGAAATATCAGCATTTTTCGTGTTTCCCTGTCCCTGCCGCCGTACCGTACCGTGCTGCTGCTGACTGGCCCGTGATGCAGAAATCAAAATCCAATCACGAGGAAATTGAGCAGCAGCAGTGAGTTTTTGCTCGTGCTGCGTCTGTAGTGGTGTTTTCCGTTTCCCCGATATAACGTTCGCTTGTCGTCGTGCTCTGGCGGCCAGCCTGTGCTCACAGCTGTATACGTCGGTCGGATTTCTGTGTGCGTGTCAGTGTGTGCTATGTGTGTGGGGAGCAAAAATGATGGAGATTTCCTTTCACTGTACTGAAGGATTATCAGGTGGAAACAGAGTGGAGGAAAACAGAGCAAAAAAAAAACACCTAGTGTGGAAATTTATCCACCTTGTACAGCCTGTGCTGAATGCGTCAAACAAAACAAATTTTTCTTATAAAATTTATAACATTTTGTTTTTAACTGCTTTCACACTCAGTACAAAAGTCGTGAGTGAATGCAAAATAAATCCTGCATAATATAACAAACAAAACTAAAATAAAAAACAAAACAACTACATTCTCCGAACGGGCTGAACTGAAATCAATCTTGCCCAAAAGGGGGGTACTGCGTATCCACTTCACCCTCCCTTGGTTTAGGTGAAAAGTTTCCAAAAATAGTCAGATTGTTTATAAAAACCGATGAAAAATTGACTGTGCGCCTGTGGCTGGTCGCTCCGCTCCGCTCCGTCATCGGCCCGTGACGCCTGGTGGACGGACGCAGTGAACGTGGTGGAAACGTTGGAACATTGGAAAGTGGCAAACAGACAAAACCGATCCACGAAAGCAAGGCAGAGCGCGAAGAGAGCGAGAGATCCAAGACACCGTGACATCGTTGCCTCTTTCATAATCGAGCGATGAGAATGAGATGCGTGAGGGGAATAATTACGGTCGGTAAAAAATCTGGCTTGTGATGGGTTTCCACACTGCTCCGTGCACTATGGAAAAACTTTATTTATTGTAATTTATATTTTTTTAAATCTAACAAAATAAAAACAACTCCAAGCCACGCTCAATCATCGCTCATCTCCTGAAACGCTGTCAGTGACATCTGGCGAGCAGTCTCTCACTTCATCTTCCGCGCGAGTGGAGACTTTCCTTCACCTGCGTGCGTCCGTGTTTGTGCAAGCGGCTGCAAAGTATGCGGAATGCGGAATACAACTCCGAACAACCGAAACTGACAGCTTTATGTCATTTTATGTTTTGGTTGCTGGCGGGCCCAGCGCGCAGCACACACAGCTCACAGCGCTCTCGCTCACTTCACCTCACTTCATCTCACGCTCCGATCTCGCTGCGTGGAAAACGGTGAACCTTTCTCTCACGCACGCTCTCTGCAAACGACACCGTAGTGAACACCATTTTGCAATCCCGTGAGTGAATCGCGTTCATCGAACGAAAACAGAACAGCTGCACCGAGTCCGAGCGGTTGGTTGGATTGTTTATCAGTGAACGTTTTCCCGGGTGCGAAGTTGGATCGATCAAAACAATGCTCCGCCTTTGCTAAGCGCTTGTGTTCGGTCAACAGCTCTTAAGCCGATGGTGAACCTTCCAGTATTACTTTTCAAACAAAGTCCCTTTTCTTCATTTTCCTTTCGATCCCTTGGCTCGACTGGCTAGGTGGTGAAATATGAAGTCACAGTTTTGGGCCGTGGAAAGCTATGTACGTCTCCTTATTTAGTGTCATTGTGTCGCACCGTCGCAAGTGTTTACGTTGAAGTGTGTTGAATTGTTTTCCCGCAAGTTTTCCGGGTACAGCGTGCGGTGTGAGTTGGTGCAGTTGGTGGCGGTAATAAATTAACATAAACAAACACAAACACGCGACCGGCGCGTTGTGGTGATCGTCGAATGTTTGTCCGCACCTTGGAGAAGCACTGAAACGAAGCGACCGCTGGATCAGCCTTCGTCCGTCACGCGGAACCGCGGAAACGATCGCAACGTCGGTCAGATTGGAGCAGTACGCTAGCCACCGCCACCGCTACCGGAATAGCACCGAAAATATCCGGTCTAGAAGAAGATTGGCGGCCTGAGCGGCCCATGGTTCAGCGAGCCTCATCTGATGCCCCTTCCGTGTCCGGGGGGCATCGGGAATCGCGTGGCATCGGCCTCGGGCTGGGCTACACGTCGTTTCAGAGTGCCGGCTACAATAAGCTCTTTACGCAGGTTAGTTCCAATCAGACCCGGGCTTGGGGAGAAAAACAGTGTGCTGTATTTGTTTTTAATAAAACTCTCAACGAATAACGAGTCCAATGAGTGTATGATCGACATAAGATTTTAAGTACCTATAAGAAATTTAATGAAAATGAACACGCTTAAATGGCAATTTAAGTTAGCGAAACTAATTTCAAAATATCTAGAAATTCGGGATGGGAATGTTTTGATTAGTATGTTTCTACATGTCTGTTTTTTTTTAAACAGAAGTAAACGACACTATGTTTTGGGAATATTCTACATTCTACAAATTTTTGTGAGCAATTGGAATCTTCTTTTCGTGACCATTTCAGATCGGAGAAGTAGACTTTTAATTTCAGCAATTTTGAAATATTTTATCCTATTTCAGCCTTGTTTCAACATTAGTAAAGCTATAATAATATGAAAAGAATTTTATCCAGCTAGGGAGATTTTATTCACTTGCAAATAAACATTTTAAGGTAAAAATATATGTTCTTTTAAATGTTGACAAAACCTGAGGCATGATGCTAATTTACCCAAAATTATCACGCAGTGTTTTTAAATATTTGCCCTTCTATATGTGATCTGCCGGTTGAGTTTCTGTCATCAAACGAGTTTCGCACCGTTTTCCATCCACACAATGCACGAATAATACCATCCATATTTATGATAAAACGCTAGCTATTTTTGACATAAATCGGCACATAAATAGCGTTGTCACGCTATTTTGCGAAGCTGCTTACGTGTCGGCTAAAATAAACTTCACCACGCGCAGAAATGGGTTGTGGTTTATTTTCAAACCATTTTGTGCATGAATCAACCGTCAACCCGTCAACCACCTATTAGCCTGTGCGCAGACAAACACAAAAACACACACGAGAAGCAAAAAAGACGCTCGTGCTCACGGAACCAAAAACCAACCACTTTGACGCCTTCGACAGGAAGTCAAGCGCGCTGTCAAAGCGTGCGCGTTTTATGGAAATAGTCCAAACGCCGGGACCGGCACCGGATCGGACAGGTTATTTTCAATCCCGTTCCAAAATCTTGCCACACTTGCTTTAATTATCCGTCCGCTTTGCCCGCCCGCAAGGAAAATAAAAATCCCAAGCAGGCGTCAAAATTGGCTTCGACTTCGAATTCGTCCCGACAACTTCATTCCGGGTTAGAATTCGATTTGCGTTCGGATTTGAATCTCCCCAATTGGCTTCGATGTGACGGATAATTACCTCGAAATAGAACGGCCGCCTCATCCATTTCGCCGCCACCGTTGCACTCGATTCGGTCGGCTCTGGTTGCTGGAAGCTCGAAAATCGGGGCCAAACTCGGATCTGGGTTTCACTCGCCCCGCTGGGCGTGGAGCAGGGAAAGCGAGTGAAAAATGATAAATTGAGCCGTGCAGTGTGTGGTTTTACCCTGTCACATCCACAAAGTCGAAATTAAGCCACAAACCAAATAATAATGGCGCTCCAACTGGGGGGAAGCAAAGCAAAGTGCACTCCATTTTCGGGGCCAACTAAGGAACAGCAAAGCCATTCACCGTGTGGTCCCGGAACCGTGTGCCACTGAACCCTCAAGGAGCACCCCAAAACAAACATGCAGCAGCAACAACAAACGATAGAAAACGGGTGGGGAGGAAAAAAACACACACACAGGAAATCCAATTACGAAGCAAGTCTGTGCTTTCCCTTCGCGATCGGCTGTACCGTGTACCGTTTGGAACACGAAAATATCGCCACGAGAAAGATGTTCCCAGAAACGGTTCCCCCTACCGGCAAGGCTACTCGTTTGAAGCGATAAAGAACAAGGACGAGGCAGAAATCGAGACCGATTGGGAAGCCGGTTTTCCGAAGGAAAGGAAGACGAAAAAAACACCCTACAAGATGACAATGAAAGTGGTTCCGATTCGTTGTTATGATGTTGCTGGTTCCGGTGTCGTTGGGCTGCACAGGTTCCAGGAAAGCTTGGAAGGCCGCAAGGGAAGTTTTGCTTTCCCTTCCTTTGCTCCGCAACTCCGTTGCAGCGAGTTTCTGCAGCGTCACTTCATCATGCACCTGGTGCATGTCTATTTTTTTATTTTTTTTGCACTCGTCCTCGTCCCAGTGCACAAAGGCCTCCGTCGTACACATGTTGCCTCCTGTCGCACAAGCATTCCACCTGCTTGTTCTTCCCCTCCCTCTCCTAATATGCCCCTAATAACCATCATCGGAAGCGGGCGCGGGGTATCTACTTCCGGAAGTGGCGCTAAAGCGCAATCCCTCAACCCCCCATAGGCACGCCTTTGTGCTGGCGCAAGGGGGAAAAAACGCAAACTAGAGGGCAATTGCAATGCGCCTGATTGCACCACCATGCATCGCGTAGGCACGGGACCGGGTGCCGGGTAGACACGGGACGGCAAAGTGATTTTTTTTTCGTGTTTTATTTTGCCATTGGCCACTAAAAACGGGGCTCCCTAAAAACCGGAACGGAAAGCTCGACATAATATGGTCGAGGAAATTATCCGTTCCCCAGGCGGCCCGTTCTGTCCCGGCCGCGGGCCTCAACAAAAGGCGTTTTACAAACCGGACGGGGACAGGGGAAAGGGGCGGGGGAAAATAAATTTCTGCAGTAAAATGTAGCAATAAATTTTGTCATCGTTTAATATATTCTAAAATTTATGAACCCAGCGCACGGTGGGGAGGAGCAATGGTTTGAAGCGCGGTGAGGAAAGGCGTGGCGTGCCACGATTGCACAGTAACAGGATGCAAATAAACCTCCACCTCCTGGTACCGCCCAGCGCACGGTACGAACATTGCACACAAACCTGGTCGGGCTGGAAAGGATTTCTTCCCAACGGAAAGGTACAACGGCTGCAATATGTGCAGCTCTCGTGCCGTTGCATACGGGTCTCCCTTTTTTGTTTGCTACTACTTGTGCCCCAGTGCGCCCGTTCTAAACAAACACAGGAGAAGGCACATGTATGGGTTAACTGCCGAAGAGTTTTAGATTATATTATTTTTGAAAATTTGTATACAAAAAAATTCAAATTACATGCATAATAACGGATAAATTATTTTTAACTTGTTTATTTAAATTTTCAGCACACAAACGTATTATTATTTTTTATAGTTTGAAATTTGCGACAAGAATATCAACAAGTCAATCAACAAGTCGATATTTTGATGATTTTAACTTTACAAACATTTATGAAACTAGGAATCTTGTTCAGAAACACTCTTAGTAAAATGGGAAATTTCAAGATTGTAAAGAGTTGTTTCGATTTAAGATTCTTTTTTTTAATATTGGTTTAAAAATGATGGCTGTCTAATTTCAACCTTATCTAGAATTACTGGAGGATGGAATTCAAATTTAAAATAATGAATTATTTCATGTTCACGATTGTCGTTCAAATGATGAAAGAAGTTCGTTTTGGATCCTTCTCTAAAATACTCTTATTTATAAAACCAAAAGACGGTTTTAACCAAAGTGAGTGCGGTGGAATATTTTATTTAAAAAAATGCTTCTAAACCTTCGTTCATACTAAATCATATCGTATTAACCATCGTCAAATGCAACAAGTCCTTGCCTAATTCCACCTCAATCATTACGACGCTCGTCTTGGCGTCCCCCTCTCCCCTCTTCCCCCCACACCGACAGGAGACAAACACGCGCAGCAAAGTGCCAATTTTCCTGCACCCCCTCCACCCATCGCACACACACACACACACACACACACACACACACACACACCCACACCC
>JXXA01002087.1:0-11725 GCA_000956255.1 Anopheles punctulatus | reverse complement strand
GCAGCAGCAGCAACAAGTGAACCAGCAGCATCAGCAACTAGGTTTGCCCTCCGGGGCACCTCCGGGCAGTGAGATGCACTACCCAGGCTACATCCATCCCGGGTATGACCCGGGCAGCTACTACGCCGGCGGGCCAGGCACTGGGCTCGACTATGGTGGCGGTGTTCTGGGAGCACCGCTCCAACCGACGGATTACAAGTCCAGCTCGTCGGTGGTATCCTCGGCACGCTACCACCCGTACGGAGGACCTGGCAGCAACGGTGGCGCACCGGACGGCTCGTCGCCAGCCGCGGTCGTCAGCAGCAACGGTAGCCCACACGTGGTAAGTTCTTCCAATGGCGTGACCGTAGCAGGCAGTGGCAGTGGTGCAACAACCGTCACGACCGTGGCCAGCACTACGTCCCAGTCGTCGCATTCGCCGCCGAACGGTACCGGGGCGGGCTCGAACATTCCACCGACTCCATCGCCGTCGCCGATCCAGTGTGAGAAGTGTGGCATGGTGTGCGAATCGGACGAGGCACTGAACGAACACGAGAGCACGGTACATTCCAGTGTGTCGGCACAGACGGGCCAGGATCAGCAACAGCAGCAGCAGCAGCAGCAGCAGCGTGTCGATCAAGTTCAAGATCTTCAAGGCGGTGGTGGTGGTAACTGCTACGCGTACGGTGGAGCTCCCGGGACACCCGTGTACCCGGTGAAGGAAGAGGCCCCGGCGTCGGACATTCTCGATCTCGACTCGCAGAAGATGATCGGCTACGGACCGACGGCGGACGGTCTTCTCCCGCCGATGAACTCGCTTCACCCGCTCCAATCGATGCAGCGCCACCCGATGATGGCTTGGCCACACCATGATCCGCACAACTTCATGGGACCTCCGCCATTGCCTCCACCGCATCCATCTCACGGTGGTGGACCGGATATGAAGCATTCCGCAGCAGCAGCAGCGGCGGCCGCCGCCGCCTACTACCATCACCCGATCAAGTCCGAATACTCCGCCACTCCGACGATGAAGTCCGACTACTTGGGCGGTGGAGGCGGAGGAGGAGGAGGAGGAGGCGTTGGGCACTACGGTGGCACCGGCGGTCCGATCGTGAAGAACGAGTACAGCCTGGCGCCGACATTGCCGCCACCGGCCGTCGCACCGCAGCCAACGAACGCGCAGTCGATGAAGCAGTACGCGGACGAGATGCACGACAATCAGCTGGCAACGAGTCCGTCCGACTTCCCGAGCACCACCACACCGCAGGAGAGCGGTTCGCAGTTCCGGACGTTCGAACCGGCGACCTCCTCGCTGCCGGGTACGGCTGGCCCAACGAAGGGCACGGCTTGGAAGTCGAACGAAGCGCGTCGCCCGAAGACCTACAACTGTACGGCGTGCAACAAGTGGTTCACCAGCTCGGGCCATCTGAAGCGTCACTACAACACGACGCTCCACAAGAACGCCGTTAAGTCGAGCGGCCAGCCGGATCCGGCGACGCTGCCGATCAGTGTCCACCATCACCCGGGACGCGATCCGAACTACGCCAACAAGGGACGCCGTGGCGGTGGCGGCACTGGTAACGGTTCCGGTGCCACCGGCGGAGGGGCTGGGGGGGGGGGGTCGCAGTTGCAGCAGCCTATACAACAGCCGGTACCACCGCCCGATCCTCCCAGAAGTCCCGAGTATGGGACGGGCGGGCAGCAGTACGGTAGCGCCGCGGCAGCGGGGTTTACGACGGCCGGGAACTCGCCCGGCCAGCATGCGGGCGGGCAGGTAGTCAGCTCGAACCAGTCACCGGGGTTTCATCACCCGTACGCCGGCGCGACCAGCGCGAACGGCAACACCGCCAGCTCCACTTCTTCAGCGGTTCCCCCAAACGGGGTAGCAGGTCCCTCCGTCCAAGTCTCCCAACCGAGGGGCCTGCAGATCTACACGAACAGCAGCAGCAACAGCAGCCACATGGCGGAGCAAACGGAACAAGCCACCCATACCATTACCACCATCCTCACCACACCCACCATGCCCTGCACGGGGGCGGACATCCTGGGCACCACCCCGGGCATCATCTCCACCAGCATCCGCACGCCCACGGACACCCACACTCCGCAGCAGCAGCCGCTGCCGGCGCCGGAGCCGCAGCCGCCGCCGCCGCAGCCCATCATCAGTTCAATGGAGCCCTACCACCACCACCACCACCACACGCAGCACCCCCACACAATGCACACCACCTCCAATCCTTTAACTATCAGCACCAGCATTCCATCCTTCCAAACCATCCTGCCGGAGGCGCCGAGCTATCACCTTATTATTGGTAATTCGCCGCACCACTACCAGACGATCGGTGGGCAGCAGCAGCAACAGCACCAACAGCACCAACAGCAGCAGCATCAGTGGGGTGGAGGTGGCGGTGAGGAGCTAATCGAGTCAACGACGGGGTCGTTGGGGTTTCCCCGGTGTTCGGGGGGCGCCGAGGTGTATCAGGGCGATACGGCGCCCCCCTTTTCACCTAACGTACCGGACCAGTACCAGCGTCCCAGTAGCAGCGATGGGACCACCACCACCACCACCTCCACCACCGTCATGACGATCTTGAACGATCAGCAGCAGCAGCAGCAGCATCACCATCAACACCCGGGAGTCATCCAGACGACCATGGGCAACAAGTACAAGGAGTATCTGCTACCGCAGCACGACATGGACCCGTACCAGGAGCAGCTGTTGTACCGCGTGGCGACACCGCAACTGGGGGCCACCGCACCGGCCATCTCGCCCGCTCCCTGCTCCCCGAGCGTCACTTCAACGGACGTCGGGCAGACGCAGCTGCAGCCGGGCTCGGACACTACCGGCAACGGCAAGTCCCACGGCGGCGGACAGGGCGGACAGGGCGGCCAACCGGAGGTGCATCGCTGCATCGAGTGCGACAAGGTGTTCAACAAGGTGTGCTACCTCACGCAGCACAACAAGACGTTCCATTCGGGCGATAAGCCGTACAAGTGTCACCGGTGCGGCAAGCGCTTCCCGTGCAACCAGTCGTACGAGGAGCACCTGGCGAAGCACGGTGGCGAAAAACCGTTCAAGTGCGAGCAGTGCCCGAAGCAGTTCAATCACAAGACCGATCTACGCCGCCACATGTGTCTGCACAGTGGGTCCAAGCCGTACGCGTGCGAACAGTGCGGCAAGGGCTTCATCCGCAAGGACCACATGATCAAGCACTCGGAGACGCACCGGAAGAATACGGCCGCTGGGCAGGACCGTGCCCACAAGCGGAAGGGTGGCCTGAAGAAGGCCGCCTCGAAGGACGTCGTCGGGCTGATGGATGAATGACGATGGCTGAATGTTCGCTGTCTGACACCGGAGCAGTGAGCAGGCGGCGAGTTCGGACATCCCCGTTGCGTATGTACATTTGTTTGTTCCTGGGAAGCTGGGCGTGGGAATTTTAAATGCGTGTGTATCGAAGCAAACGGTTTAGTTGTTAAGTCCGGGGCGCGTGAACGTGTGTGAACAGTTACCTATAAAACGATGTATTATTACGAAAATCCCTCTCCTCCCCCCCCTCCCTCTTACCCACACACCCAGAGACACACCGACAGATAAACTACCTTCATGAAGTTAATGCCAATGCAAGCAAACGGGTGCCAATCAGCAAAAACAAAAAAGTATCGTGAATAAATTGTACCAACTACCTCTGCTACCTCAGCGCGTACAAAACACCGTCAACCAAGGACATCTCCTTTTTCTTTGTGTGTAGAACTTTATTGGTTCATCGTTTTGCTCACCCTTGCCATGATAAGATAGCCAATAATGCGTTTAGTTAAATAGTGACCATGCGATAGTGAGGCCAAGGCACATCGGGAGGCTTCGGGTGTCGGGGCATGATGATGCCCCCGTCGTGTGATAGAAAGCAGTACTCGCTCAGTAAACTCAAGATTCCTCAACGTCGCGCTCGTCCGGCTGCGGCACAAACGATTCTACCTCATACGAGTATATAGTTTACAAGCTGGTGTCCGCCCGCGTGCTCCATCGAGTGCGTTTGGTGGTGGTTTTATTATTTTGTAAAGATTGTTTATTTTGCCTCCAAATCTCTTCCTGCTCCTCCCGTACGAGAGGCACCCATATATACACAAGATATATTTTATCATCGAAAATGATGAACAACAAAACCCAGGTGGCATAGATAGAGAGTTACCGTGACAGGGAGAGAGAGAGAGAGAGAGGAGAGTTATATAATGTACAAGCAGCTCCATGCACCTTTTACTATATATTTATTACTGTGTACTGTGTAAGAAAGCGATACACAGGCGAGGCGAGGGGAAATGATATACGGTGTTAAGCATTCGATGTGACATAACTTTGGGTCATCCAGAACATTTTAAAGCAATAAAATCTCTACCGTGTACGCGTAGTGTACGTATATTCTGTTGTACCTCTCTCTAGGATTTCACACTTCGTGTGAGCTCGGTGTCTGGAACCGTGTGTAACATACTGTAGCGTAGTAACTATTTAGAAATGAATGTCAGCTGTCTGAACGGAAAACGAGTAAATCAAAGAGATACCCACAATCACCGTACCTAACCTGATAATGACGTTGAAACGCAAGCGCAAGAGCAGAACACATGTGGAGCCAGCGACAAAACGGGAGACAAATTAACATCATATTTAATCCACCTCTTGAGGCTGCGTTTTGATGATCGTTAAACTGCGTGTGTGTGTGTGTGTTTGTGTTTGTGTGCATGTGTAGATTTTTGAAACTTTCTGAGCTCGTCAAGTTTTAACGTATCACAAAACAGATAAAGAGAGAGAGCGGGAGGGAGAGAGAGAGATGAAGAGAGAGTAGGTCAACAAATCACATACAAAGATGTAGTAAACAGACATTATATTAGACAAGGAAGGGCCGATGAAAGGGTGAGAGTGGTAGCGGATAACAAAAGAGAAACACAATTCCTCATTGCATCTTATAGACTATTTTAAATAAAACGAATGTACAAATGAACGACAAAAGGCAGGTAGAGCAAAAGAGAGCAACCACAAACGGAGAAATCAATAAAACAAATGAATAAAAAAGGAACATGTAAGGATAATGGAAGCATATTTTCTTCCTGAGCATATTTGGTGGGGTTTTGCAAACCGCTGGAACAGCATAACACTGGTACAAAATGGAACGGAAAGAAGCCCAAAAGAAAAGAAGCTATTGCGAACGATATCAAATGCTCTTAGTGGCACAATTTAACCATCGAACTTAACACAAATCGGGAGTCGAAACGTTTTCTTTTTGTCCAAGAGAACGGGAACTAACACATGTGAGCAAAACCTTTTCCGATCAATGTGTGCATGTATGTGTCTGTGGTTTTATTCGCGGCTGTGTATTGTGTACTACTTACCAGCGCGCACGGTTGTGTTTAGATTAATTATTGGTCCACCTTCGCGAGTTGGAGCGCGAGTTGGAGTCTCACCTATTACAACAGCGCGCGTTACCAGAGCGTTTCGAACGATCGTTCGTCGGATGATCGAGCCGAGATAAACGAAAGTCGTTAATTGCGTTCCCTACGTTCCTAGAGCCACACACTCTACACAATTCCACGCATGCATGCATTGCATTTTGAGCCGCAAGTTCTCTGCCGTTAATGTTTTTTTTTGTTTTTCTTGGGAGGCGGGAGGACGAGTTGAAACGGGGGCGAGCTGTCTTGGCGATGGCGTCGCGAAACCCGTTACAGCTGCTACAGTGTTGGTGTTGGTCCCGTGTCTGCTAATTAGTCTACCGGAGACGCGGTGGAACCCGCGACACCGGCGGGTTTGGTTTTGTTTATTTTGCATTTTTGGTATTTCTGTGTACGCGCTTTGCGTTTAAGGTCAAGGCTCACGGACTGCAGCTCGTTAAGCCAATCGGTTTTTAATTCGTTTCGTTATCCACAGCCAGTGTCCGGGCAGGGGAAGGCAAGAAAAACGAAAATAAAATCGAAAAACACATGCGGCGCATGAGAATTCACGAAAATAGGGCACCGTGTAACAAACGGTGCAGCCCGCACGGGGAAGCTCTCAGGGATACTCGTAGAATTTAAATGTTAGGATGTATGTAGGAGTCGCACGCGTAAACTGCGAGCCGGAGGAGTGTTTCTTTTTTTTTGTGTTCAAGCATTCGGAACCTTAAACGACTATCATAAAAATCTTACGACTCGGTAACATATCTTCCCAAATATGGCTTAAGTTTACTCGATCGGTTACCTCTAGGACACTGTGGCTGCGATCTCTAAGATCCCGGCCACAGGCGTTCATTTGGACGGAACATGATATGTTCAGCTTAATTTAATTCCTATAGCAGTTTACAGCTTCGGTTGTGTATTACGTTTATCTTTGCGTTGTTTTGTAACGATCGGTTTCGTTGCACGAAACAATCTTCCCGATACGCGTCAGATTCCTCCATTCCGAATCTAAGTTTAGCTCGCCACTCGCTCACGCAGCGTAGTAGCAGCTTGACACGTTACCATAGTTACCATTTTAGGCTGCTCACATGCAGACGGCAGAAGTTGACGTAAAAATACAGGAAGACAACATGAAAAGCAAGCAAATAAACGAACTATTTATCCACTATGCTCAAATCGGTATAAACAAGTTTGTTATGAAGTAGCACAATGGAGAAGGTGGAAAAAAGCGAAACATGCGTATATACGATAAACAAACGATGTCTGTAGTATAGGAGGAAGGATGGACGAAAGGTGTTAAGGCACATGGAAACACTAAACAAAACAAAACAAAAAAACTTATCAAGTACGGTATAAAACACAGCCACTCATTGCAAACCATCTAAAGCGTTAGTAGATAAGGGGCACGAACGAAGAAAATGATCCAAACGCCCCCGCCAAAGGGTTGTAAGAAACAGAAAAACCACAACCCCAAGAAAATGGGCACGCAAAATTATCCAACAGTTATTGTTTAAAACAATCGTTCCATATCAGAAGAAGCAAATATCAAGAGTTTCTAAGTTTTTTGCAATAAACGAAACGAGACGGTACAAAGGCCGGTGTGTATAGGTAAGAGAAGCAACATATCCCCGCGGCTCGCTCGCTCGAGCCGGATTGGAACTATACAAAAACTGATTTTAGCCAGCCAGAATCAAGCAAACAAATCGCATGGGTTGTGGAACAAGCCGGGCGCGTTATAGCAAAGGATTGAAAAAAATAGTGAAATTGCGAGTCATTGGGAGAAGCCGTTGTATTATGTTTTCCAATCGGACAGAACGAATTTTACACATTTTATTGTTCCACTGAGTATCACAGGCGCTAGCAAAGAAAACACAGTGTCCGACCGCGGTGCTTTAGTTTAAGGTTTTTTTTTGTTTACGCACTACTTTTAAGTTGAACGGGATCATTCCGCATGATTCAAACTGTTAATGATGTTTTTTTTCTAATTTTCCTACTATTACTTTTCTCTTATCGTTTACGAGTTTTATCGGTCCAACGCCGATCGGCGGGCAATGAATTATGCTGCCATATATAGATATGTATATCCTACACCTACCACTGTTGAGTTGTTTACTTGCCATACGAAGCCATCTACTAGCCGGGTAGATACACGTTTTATGGTGCCACACAGTTAGTTGCCATTGACCGGTTTGCCAGTTGCCTAGCTTTTAGTTTAATGTACATCACCATGTTTATCATTATTATTACCATTGCGAGCAGGGCGGTTGCGGAACGACCGAAACAAAGCTGAACCGAACACAAATCTCAGGTTTACGAAATGCTCATTCTAAAGCATACATAAGCAAAAAGTACAATGTAAGGGCAGGGATAGAAGAAATACTGCATAATAAAAGTGACAACACAGAAGAAAAGAATTTTAAATCAAGACAAAACCATCACGATGTAATGCATTGGTCACCGTACAAACATTACCATGATTATAAAAACGACGTAATAAAAAAACAAAACAAAAAACCAAAACAAGGTTACAAGTGTATGGAAAATGGAATAAAGTAAAATATAAAAAAAAAAAACTATAAAAAGTGTAAAATTGACTAATTGTTCTGTTTGAGAATTGGGACGAACTGCAGAGATGACAATTTCGGTTGGGAAAGGTTTTGGGTGGTATTTTGCAACAAGCGTAAGTACGCAAACCGAATCCTATTTATCCCGTGGCGCACTGCTTTTGCTCCCGCAGCTTTAAGATTTTTCTCGTCACACTTCCGCTTTAAAACCTTAAGTTAATTACGTTCATTCTTAGCAGCGAGAGCAAACCGGAGCATGTTGCATCGACCCATTTTGCGACCGAAAAAGAGAAAATGTGAAAGTGTGCGAAAGAAACGCAAACCCGGTACGGATCAGCAGAGCCGCGCGAGGTGACAGGAGCCATCGCAGAGCAGGCCATGGAAAAGAAAGCTTTAAGGGTGCCAAAACATACAACACACCAGCAACGAACAACATCAACAACAACAAAAAGTACGGTTGCAAAATATCGGTCGATCCTTGCTCTGGACTACAAAAACAGGGTCAGAAAGGGTTGAAGATGAAGTGTGCGTGTGTGTGTGTGTTTGCTTCCCATTCGGAGCAGCAAAAAGGAGCAACATCCCGGGCTGGGACGAAGAATAAGGGTTGTCTCCCCCTGCGTTATTAGTCCTCGAAGCACACCCAATGCTCTGTCTCGGGAGAAAGCGAGAATTTAAGACGCGAGGGATCCCAGCATGGAGAAAAAAAAACCCGGGTGCTAAAAACTGAAGGGATTCCGAAATTCCGGCAGCAGCGGCATTAAAGGCAACAGTATCAGATGCGACGACGGTGGCAGCGTGGCGGGGAAGTTTTATGCTCTATGCGCTGCGACGATGCGATTCCCAGCTGTGTGTGTGTGTGTTTTCGTTGCTGCTCCGATGAGTAAACAGATTTTGCTCCCTGGTTTTTTGCTAGGGATGCTGCATCCTGAAGGATGTGAATTCAAGGACAAGGTGAAATGAACACGGCCCGGTTTGCGGTTACCGGGTTTTCGGGTCCGTTTCGGGAGCGGGAAGTTCCACGCGCGTATTTGTTGCTGACTCACACTCCCGGTCCGTCCCGTTTCAAGATGTTTTCTTCGTGCGGAATCGGAAGTGGTCGATCGGTAGAAACCTTCGCGTTGATTGCATTGCGGCTCCGCTCCGTGATGTGTCGAATGTTGCACCCCGATTGTGGACGTTTAATCCCCTTGCGTGCAGCAGCAAGGGAAGCGAAAAGAAGAAAGTCATCGACTGCGGATGCATTGCTATCATAACAGCATTTGCGACGGGCGATGAACGGACGGGAAGAAATTCCCATGAAGTGTGTTCCCATTAGGGATCGGATAATGTTGATCCTTCCGTGGCAGTTCGGGGCTGCCGCTCTAATTTCGCTTTCCAAATTAAAAATAATAATAATAAAAACAACAGTACGATTTTTTTTTCTTTCCTTCAGCTTTCGCGCGCTCTGATTGAACTTAATTATTTATCAAAAAATCAGAACCGCACACACAGGAAATTCGTCTTCGACACCATGATAATGAGTGTTTTATTTAAATCTCATCTCAGCTTTTTGTTAGCTTCTCCCGGCTTGGAGGCAACATTTTTATGCTAATTGCTTTTACCGCGATCGAAGGCGGTTTTTGAACGGAAGTTCCGATTGCTCCACTGAGGTGACACGAATGAGCTGAAGAAAAAAAGAGAGAGAGAGAGCCTCCAACTCACACTCCAACATCGAACGTAAAAGTGAATGTTAGCGGAAATGGGTTTCGGCGTAAGGTTCGCTCATGCAGCCGCAGCAAGTCTTTCGTTTTTCCTTCCCACCTTCCCTCGTGTGTGGAGTATATTTATTGTGCTTGTTTGTCGATAATGCCCCGGTGATAAGAAACTCGCACCACTCGCGCGCTGGAACCGGTGGAAATCGATGAGATTTCGGCGTGTTGCGTGGAGAATGGTGAAATTATGCGCGAGCGGGAACGTCGCAGCTGGCGAACGAAATAAGAAACAGGCAGGTAGGCTTCGGCCTGATTGGAATGAAGCGTCCTTCCGGGCCGGGTGTATGTTTGTGTTTGTGTGTGTGCTTTGTTTGGAGAAATTTCCCCTCCACATGCAGGGCCTACTAAGGAGCTGCTTGATATGGAGACGAATTCCATATCTATTGATTGTTGCGTGTATGCATTCGCCAAATGCGTGAGCAAACCGCAGTGTAAACAATAATTGGCGAACGAACTGTCTAATGAAATTGACCGCGCGCACAGAGCGCAAAAATAAGATCCTAAGCAAACAGATAAATCCTTCAGTGAAGGTAAACAAACCGCAGGCTAAGGAGCTCGGTGCTTGGGAACGATACACTCGGAGAAAAATAGTTAAAAAAAAACTCACAATATCTTTAATCAGACGAGCTTCCTTTTGTTTAGATAGTATGAGTGATACGAGTATCGAACAATGTTGTGATATGAGACCGTGTAGAGATACAGAAACTTGAAACATTGTACTATTAATCAGCTTTATTGAGAATAAAAAGATCGGTTCTAATGCCTCTTAATGCAATAAAAACACATTTTCATAAATCATCAATCGCTAATCCTATTTAAGCTGTGGCAGGATTACGATAGTGGAAATTGGAAGCTCATTAAACAGCCATTTGTATCTGGGCGAGTTCGTATGCAAATGACTTCATTCAGTCGTTATTTGCAGCTTAGCAAACGTTTGGTTTTGGGATTCATTCATCAACGAGAGTTCGGTTGAGAATAGGCACGAGAGGAGCTTGCATTACAATTGAGCTTTTTGCGGCATTAACTTCACATTAATTCAGCTTACCTTAAACTAATAGTTGTGACATATTTTGATTAATTTTTCTCTCGATCCGGGTAACCTTTCGGATTGTCCCCTTTCTCTCTCTCTCTCTCTCTCTCTGCCGAGCCCGATAATTAAATACCGTTTAGATGATCCACCGGACGAAACCGCAGAGAGACACGGGATGAGGAGAAATTTCACCGGATGGTCTTTAGAGCCAATCGATCGGGTTTGTCCCTCGGTGCAGGCTTCCGGTCGTGTGTGCCATAAGCGGCCGGGATTGTATTTGTTTTCTATCTCTCTCCCTCTGTCACTCACACAATTCTCTCGTGTTGTGTCTAGTTTGTTTGGATCAAATGAAGCATAAAACCCGCGGCGCAGAGTGGCTGGGCCGCGTCCGACGGCGATAAAAATACGCAACACGAGGCAATTTAATAACCGCACCGTCGATCGTATCGCTTCGGACATTAATATTTAACCGAAATAATAACCGTGTGCTGCGGCGGTCATCCTGACAGTAGGGTGGACGATTAAATGCGAACGCGGCATAAGTTGGCGCTTGCGTTTTGATTTGTGATTGCCACGAAAATTGACCGCCCCGCGGGTTCGGTGCGTGCGTGATGGAGAGAAGGAGATGGGAGGAGAGGAGAAAAAGGGTCTTCATCTCGCCGTACAATCGTCGTCGCCGCGAACAGATGGGGTGTTATTAATGTCTATCTTTCCTATCGTATGATATGTTGGTTGAAGCGCACTGCACACTGGGCTAGTTTAATAGTGTGTGATGAAAGTAAAGGTGGGTAGACAAGCTTTTGACTAACAATAAACAGCACGAGAATAAATACTGCAAACACTGCTGGGAAGTGTTAGATCAAATCAATTCCTTATTTTCTACCCTACAGTAATGTGCTTCTATTTAATATATTTTCTTCAACCAATCGTAACACCTCCCATAGTGCTCCTAAAGCAAAGATTTTCATAACTGCTCATCAGTC
>JXXA01002086.1:0-10403 GCA_000956255.1 Anopheles punctulatus | reverse complement strand
TATTTTTTGAAGGTAGTAACGGATGCCAAAATATTACGCCACACTCGTTCTACAGAAATTGTTGTATGTAGATAGAAAAAACAAGGATGAGGATGAAGTCGGCGAACAACAATTTTGTCGTATGAAACATCCGAGTTAACTAAAGAACCGGTGACCAGGTTTCACTTATGTCACTCAAATGTGAACTGGAATTTCTTGAATCCATAGACAAGGGAAAATACAATGAGACATAAAACATCAGAAAACAGGAACCTCTCGTCAAGGTCAACGACAGACAGAAGGTTCAGAAGCCACCGCATCCACCGGAATACTTCTTTACTTGTCATAAGCATTCGCCTTCGTCTTAGTGGCTCCCTTTCCCCCTCTCCATCCGTCTCTCTCTCTCTCTCTCTCTCTCTGTTCTTCTTCATCTCCCTTCTTCCTTCCATCACATCTCTCTGTCTCTTCAAATAGGTACCATTAAATTGCAAGGCATTTCATTTTTCATGATTGGTTTTGGAACCTGTTTCAACAATGCGACAAAATGTATCGAAAGTGAAATGCAGAAGTATATATGCTACACATCCCTAAACTATTGCTTCTAAGCATTGTTGCTGCGATAATGATCTTCGGGAATCGTGAAGGTTGTTCGATAGTGACTTCTGTTCGACACGCGGTACTCATCAATAATTATTTTCAGAGAAGGTGTTTCGATCTTCTTGTTGCTTTCTTGTTGCGATACTGTTTCTAGATGTTGTTCACACCACAATCGCTTACTATTGCTGTACGAAAATCAACAAATTCATTTGGCACTATTTTTTTTAAACCATACAGGATTACACATCTACTAAACCACGTAGATGCTATATATAATTTTTTATTTTGATTTATGGAGAAGAATTAACTGATTTATTTTAAAATCCTTCTCTTCGTTATCACATACACTGAAATACACACGCTATACTGTATTCGAAGCGAATTGAATCACTTATTAAACAGATCGAATGTGCCTCTCGGAACTATGATTACCGACCAAAACTAAACGCGTGTATTATCACTCACAACAGGGTAATAGGACAGGTTCCAGTCCGCGCGTTCATACACTGCGTCCGCGAAACACTCCGAGCGCCACGAAAGTTCAATTCATACAGCAACGTACCCCAACGAACCTTTTTTGTGTGCGCATGGTGATCGATCCAACACACGCAACACAGACGTTCAAGTGTCTCTCCTGCTTCAATGCACGAGAGCAACAAACTCCGGTTACGTGAGAATCAAAGAGAGTTTTGTGGAGCGTTGTGGATGTGGAGTATCCAAGCTTTACACAACGAGAAAAACCGTTTTCCTTTACGCTTTCAGTTTCTCGTGGACCTGTTGTTGGGACTAAGTACACACCTCTAGTTTTCTTTTGCTCTGCTCTTTCTATATACACAACAAACGTCTCTTTAGTTTGGTGCTATTTCATTTACTCCAATGTTCGCTACAAGCATATGGTTGCGTCGTTATTGGCAGCTGTTTCTCTTCCTGAGAGTGTCTAGCCAGTTCCGCCTTTTCGTTTTTGTTTCACTTTTTGAGCAGAAACCTCCCCTCACACACCCTCTTCCATGATTGTTCATGAAGCCTTCCACCGCTAGGCAGAAAAGGCTTCTTTTGTTGCATAGTTGCAGGCTGGATAACCGGCTTAACCGGGCTATATTTGGGTTGGCCCTTATACTGTAATATGCCTGAAGGTGCTCTGCAGCTGAAAGAAAGAGGTTCATAGCAGCTCTTCTATATGTTCTGCACATGGTAAAAGACCCAGAAGAAAGGCAATTTAGTTGCATTTCATCATTTCAAGATGATGTGTCATGTGAAAAAAAAATATCTTAACCTGCAATATTAACTCTACTTCAAGTACAATTCCTTCCCCATTGTGAGTGATCTAACATGTGACTAAAGTACGCTCTGATTGCGCTAGAGATGATCGCCTCGGACGAGCAGCAAAAGGAGCTGTTAAAAAGTTTATAAAATGAGACAATCTGCTTTGCTAACATGCGACAAAACACAAATCAACTTCAATTTACTATCAGGCAAAGATTGTTATACAAAGCAAATCAGCTTACTTGGAGAATTTACAAATACACCCATAAAAAGAACAAACCCCAAACACAAATAGAATCAAACTTCAAACGAAGTCAGACGCTGATAAGACTCTATCAATGATCCTGCCGCAAAGGTCAATAAACGATCCTCCGTCTGTGTGCGTGTGTTGTGAGAAGTGCTCATCCGACCTGTAGCGATTAAGTAGCAAGAAAATAGGTTATTTAATCTTTCAAAATTAGCAATCAAACTCTCATGTTTGTCCCAGTTCTACAACAGAAGTAATAACAGATAAAGCTAGTTTTTTGTTTGATATAATAAACATGCCTAAAATGCTATCACCAACTACAGAAACAAGACATTTCAGTAAACACGATGATTCATTTCAACGCAAAACGGAACGCAAAGCTGCATATGAGTGTCGTTTGTTTCATATATTATAGGCATAGTTAGGTGAACTTCCTTTGTGTGAAATAATATTCAATTTATCGCATAATATACCAATAATCCTTCATAATCATACCCAGTTAGCGTTTTGAGAATATAGTAACGTACCATTCAAACGAATGTAGGGATTGTTTTTTTCACACTATCGCGCCTTGTTTGTTTCATAATGCCTGTGTTGTTCAGTAGATTTTATTTGCTGAAATAAATGCCACCGAAAACTGATTAAATTATTCAGCCATTCGCAAACTTCATAGTTTATGCAAAATCAACCAGGTTGATTGATCGAAGAATAATAGCGAAAATCTACTAACGAATATCACCGCAGCACCATTGAAAATATTCCTTGCCAGCACCGGAACAATGGAAGGCCGGACTATTTCGCAGGTGCCAGAAAAGGGGAATTTAAAATCGAATCTTTATTTCCAGAAAGTGAAATCTTCTTGAACGAATGAAGGAGCTCAAAGGCTGGAATGTACTGCAAATGACGCACGGCATAGCTGTGATAAAGAATGGGTGCGTATCAATTTTTTTTCCATGCGTGCTCCAAGAGATTCTATAGACAGAGCAGCAAAACGCCCACACTAATTAACGGAGTAAAACGCACAATCGATCGGAAAATGCGCTTACGAACGAAGAGTACGCAATGCATCTGTTGCTATAACAACGCCTACGTTCTGTTGATGAGTTTTCAATATAACGGTACACATATCCGGCACTATGATGCTTCGTGCAAAAGGTGGTCAAATCGGTGATTAAGATGAAGTTGAATCCGTTTCCGATGTCAGATGTTAGATGTTGGCTGCCATTCACGGGCTAACATTCACAGGTTTTTCATTTTCCATACGATGAGCCCATCGTAATCGGTGGATGAAGATTTATTTTCCAATAAGACGTGTTACTGTGCATTGTAAACCAGAATATAGAGCCGTTACTGGAACATGACGAATGTATTTGTTTGTAACCGTTATTGCAGATAGAGATGCCGTTACCGATATCTATATCATATTTTCAATCTAAGCAGAGTTTCTATATTGATTATCGATTTTTCTTGATGATTACTAACCTGAAAAGATATAAAACACAGACAAAGATAAATAAAAGACTCAAGGCTGTATAGAAAATTTGAGAAGAGCACGTGAGTGCGAATGGGAAGCGAAAGTGATTAAATTCTAATTTTCGGCCGAGAAAAACGTAGATCCACAGCAGCGGATGGATGTATTAAACGAAACTAATAACCCACGGCTGTTTTGAAAATTTTGAAACGGACAAGAACTTCACTGGGGCTTGGACTAGATTCCATCACATTTGGATCAAATTGGAGCGCTGTGAATTGTATTATGTGACAAATTGTGTTAATCGTCTTGATTTTATTTTTTTGATAATTTGAACATCCCACGAAAATAGAGAGGACACCGTTTAGTTGCCATACTTTGTTTGGTTGAGAAATGTTTTGTCTATACAGAGATAAGATAAGAAATATGATTTACTTGGTAGATTAAACTGTTCATGATTCAAGCTAACAGTAACAGAGCTTCAATTAAATATCTCTTACTTCATCGGAATAAGGAATTCGGAGATTGGATCGTGTGATCAAAACCAAGCATGCCTAGGTCGGTCAAGTCCCCACGAGAACTAGGCTAATCGTGCGCTTTCCAACGCGCCTAAGGAGGAATTCACCAATAAACCTTACTCTTCCTCATTGATAATGTTTAAGTCGAGAAGGTATAATGGAAAACTGTTCCCAAGCATCACCTTCGTCAAAAGCAACCTGTTTTTTTTTCTCGCGGAAGCAACACCACGATTACGTGTGCTAAATTAGTTCCAGCGGCGGGGTGAGTACGAAGGCTGTTACAGATTTTTCCCTTCCCAATTATTGCGGGTAACAACGCACATCATAACAGCGGGACGTGTGTTTGGTTCATCATTTTGCAGCCTTTCTTTGCTCGCTTTCCGGAAACCAGATTGATATGTGCCAACTCGGTCGCAAACACTCGCGATGTTACAAACAGCATTCCCTGTCACGTGTACATTTCCCTTTATTTTAGTTTCACACATACCACCGCCTCTCCCTTCCGGCAGATACGAAGCACTTTTTGTGCTACTGAATCACACGCACTCATTCATTCGCACGATTTCCGGTTTATCACAAACCCTGCCGGCACGAATCGAGCTACACACCAGTGTTTCAGATTAAATATCTTTGCGAAGCACCACTGTGTGTTGGATATGATGATGCTTTTTGCGATATTTATGTTTGCTGATGTGTGTTTGTACGTGACAGGGAAAACCATAGTTGTGGGAATGATTTGACTCTTAGCCACAACTCATTCGACTCAGTTTCCTCTGATAAGCCACTCATTCAATGGATGGCGGTATGTAGTTAACTCCCATTTAGATGTTGTGATGTAATCTAGTAGGTGCATAGCAAAATCAGTATGAAGCAAAATCACATTTTGGCCAGCACATTTTAAGCGATTAACTCTTACAAACAGGATGAGAAACGATGTTATATCCTACCCGACAATTTACGTCCTCTCTCACACGTGTATCAATCAACAAATTCCACTTTCCTTCACCTAAGATGCCTGTTGAGTTCTCTTATCGCTACTATAACGAATATTTACTACCTAGCTAGCAAAAAAACATTACTTAATTGTATTTTTCTATGAGATGGAAAGCATTGTGAACTGGTTTGCTTAATTTAATACAGCTTGTACATTGTAAATAATACTACACAGTAATCGCTCTAGAAAACCCGGGAGCTTGTAGTAAACAAACAGTATAAATAAAAACATGACCATTTCGAAAAAAGGACAAATGGTTTCTACCAAATTTGAAAAACAGCGGCAAACAACTTTTTCCTTTTTGTACGCTAATCCAGCTATCTGATCTACGACATTGAACGATATTGCAAATAGTTCAACTAACGGTAACTTTGTGGAACAATTTCTTGTCGAATGTAAGCCATTACATAACCCACATCCATCCAGCATTCTGTTAAACCAAAAACTCACTACATTGGTTTCGGTCTAAATTTCCCAATTTTTCATCGATAGGCGCCTCACACGCTCGGTGAAAATTTTCAACACAAAAAGGAAGGCAAAAAGACGATGCTTACGTAACAGCCACAATTTTCAGTTTCTTTTCCGTTTTCATGACAGTACCATTATTGTGGTGTTAATTGGCTTCAGGAAAGGCGTAAACAATTCATTTGTCGTGCAGCCAGTAAAATTGTATTGAAGCTGAAGACAGACATCACCGGCAAAAAAAAAGATTTTGGTATAGAAATCTTTCAAATACGAGTAAAAAGGGTTTTTTTTACATTGAAGCGAGTGGAAAGACTGTGATTACGGATATATAAATTATTTACATCTAAATAGCTGGGAGTAAAGATTACTAAATGTGTTACACGGCAGCAACTAGTATAAACCATTTCGAAGTTCAATCATTTAGTCAATAGTCATCATTTAGATGACACGTCATTCATACGAAAAATTGATAAGCGTTATCAAGCAAAATACACAAGCGTGACTGATACATGTATGCATGGAATCTTTGAAAAAGTTCCATACTAAAGTTTGTTTAATTTATTGCGCCTTTGGCACACATCAGCTCACCAAAAAAAATCGTACATTAGAAGAAAACCGTTAGTAGAAGTTTCTACAAACCTAAAAAAAATACTGGGGGTTTGTGTCACTGACTATAATTAAAACATATGATTCTATGTTTTTGGGGTTATCATTTTAGTCAGCAGCCTTGCCTGAGAAGCAAACCTCACAAACGTCTCTGATAATAAATAGAAGTGCACTAGCACATCATTTTACCTGCAAATTACACGTGTTATAGGTATATAAATATGTACCTGGCATGTAAAACTGGCGTTTGACCTTTTATTCAAACTTCCCACTGGAACCGGAACGAAATCATTTTCAAAATCGTCAAGCCTTTAGCGACGGCAGACTTTAAACGTGCATCATTTTCTCTACGGCTATGACGGTGGTCACAGCATCGATAACAATGCTGATGTTTTCACATTGAAATTTAATTAATGAACTCGAAATCGATTCCGTCACCTTGCGCGGTACGAGTCTCCGGGTCGACGTAAGCCTCTATCAATGGTTGCGAATCGTTATCAACCGTCAACAGACATGACAGGCAGTAGGAAACTCCACAATCCAGACGACAGGAACGAGACGACAGGAAGACGTACCCGAAGCAAAAAAACAAAAAAAAAGTGTACGCGCGTGAGGACGTGATTGGCAAAACGATTCCACCATGGAGGTTGAAAAATAAAATACTTTCTCTTCGTGCGGGAAGACCACTTTTTAATCGTTTAACGTTTAACAAGATTGCTCGTCGATTTTGTTCATTCGATGGCGGAACTATCTCGTTTGATGGCATCCACGCTTCGTAGGCACGTAAAAGTTTGTTTGCGAGCGCGTGTGTGTAACTTTTTCTAGTTAAATTGATTCACTTCCTGACGGTTACCCTCAGATGGCGCACTGAGTGAGGTAAAAAGTATATCGATTGTACTGAGGCAATGGCGTGCTATACGAATGGGCTAATGTTAACATGTAAATACACAAGAAAGTATTAACGTTCAGTAAACACTTTGCCAACAAATGAATCACGTTTATTTTTTTGTGCAATACGCTCAAACAACAAGCTTTTCAACTAACAGTTTGAACATTAAAAACTGTTTTTGATGAATGAACGTAAAATAAAATAGTAAAGAAGTACACCGGCATCGCTGTAACTCTGTCGATAAATTTAGTTAAAATTACTTTAAATAAAACAGCACAAGATTCCACGCACATCTCGAAGGGAATGTTATTCTTCTACACTGGCCGTTTGATAGCTGTCTTAATTTAGTCCAATTAATTAATATTCTGATCTCATAAGGCAGTATAGTTAGTAACAAAACCGAGTTGAATAACTTCCAAGAAACTGTGGTGCCCACGCGCGTTGTTGTTGCTGGCATCAAGAGTGACGTTGTGTTTGAGCCGAGCATCATAAGAGCGACATAAATCATTAAACTCTTCGGCTTGATTACATTTCCCACCAACGACGCGTGCAAACATACGCATCGAGTCGTTAATCTTGGTTCCCTTATGGGGCTTTCACGAGGCCCAACAAACCAGCGGAAGGAGAACATTACTTGATGCATAATTTCCATGCTCTGTTATTGATCCAAAGCCGGTATGGAAAGAGTTTTTGTGTTGCGATTTGACTGGAGCTCATACATAATGCTCTCATAAAACACATTCCATCCGGATCGGTCAGTCGGACACAAATATTAAATGTGGACAAGGCAGACGAAACGGCAAGGTTTATAATTTAAGCAAACATGCAAAATATATACAAGCAGCTTCATAAAATATGCAAACATAATGGAAATAAGTAACTTTTGTTCTGAGTGTTAATACATTTGCACATTTTAGATTCAGCACATCCAGAATTACATTCGGAAGATACAAATATGTGTAAGGAAAACGACTATAGCAACAAGTGGCGACGGGATAACTACGGGAAGTAGTTGATTTAATTGATAAAATATAACACTGACCACCGCACCGGATGGATGTTAGTGGATGGCAACAACGTAAATCAGTTCACAAAGAACACAAATCACGATTCGAAATCTTCTCAGTGGCAAACCGATGGTTTCAGAGGCATTCATAATAAGAAAACCAGTGGCTAAATTACTGTACCACGACGACGTAGCCGATAACGAATCAAGGTTCTTTCTCTTTTCTTCCACCTGCGATGATTCACAGCGCGAGGTGCGCAGCTAATTGAAGGATAATTAGAAGATGATTGAGATGAACCAGTCACCTGGGCTGCTGCGATATCACATGCACACAGTACCTCTTCACTGTGAGTACGTCTGAGAAGTGTGAGCCTTCCTGAGAGACTGCTGGTTCACAAATTACCTGCTGTATTTAACTCAGTGATGGGAGGCTAATTGATGGAATGCGGGCATGATGCACCCTTGAATGCTGACCTAAATTGTCCTTGACGCCATTTTAACGCGAGCATTTCAATATTCTTGGTACGATAATGATAATTCCTTAGCTGGTAAGTATAGGTATTTGGTACATCATCTCATGATGGAAAAGAACCTTGAAACACGGTTGAGATTCCGATTGTTTTATTAAAAACACTGCTCAAAGGAAATCAAACACATATTGGTCCCATATCCTTTATTAAATTGTTTGCTTCATTTCTCAAATCAGCCCCATAAACAAGAGAAATTGTCCTTCAACTCCATCGCTCTCATGTCCTGCACATCGCAAAGTACGTGCGTCTCTGCATGGATTAGGCGTGATATGATAAGTTTTGCGAAACCGCTCTACTCAAAGCCATGACGAATTGTGATTTAGCCAAAATAAAAATAAATAATAACGAAATAAATAGTGCCCATCACGTGACATGGTCTGCCTGAGCCTGACCGTTTCAAGAGTTTGCTAATTTCAAATTCAATACAAAGCTCCTCCGGTCAATCCGCTTCAAACCTTCCATGACCGGGAAAATGATTCGGAATTTATTGATTGCTTTGCGATATTGTTCCGGGACAAACACCTTCAAGAAATGAAAAAAAAGTCGTATCAAATACATTTGCCCGTATGATAAGGATGTTACAGACAGCCAAAGTTTTTACCACACACCATTTAGTGGGGCCAATTTAGTGGTGTTCTTCCAAAAGGAACCGATTTGGACGTTAAATGACTTTGCTGAAGACAAAAGGAAATAATTCAACTGCACTGCATCAAAACAAGAACGACCAATGTTTCAACCCCACAGTTAGAGTGTTTTTTTTTTGTTACCACTTTAAAGCAAAGAGAACCTATAGCAACTGAGTGTCCACGGTGAATACCGAGAGAGGTGTCGACAACTTCTCGGCCACTAGGTACACACGCACCATACCATATTGTATTGCACCAAACTCCAAGTGCTAGCTCTCACACAAGGGTTTATACGTTGCGTAGTTTAGTACCACCCTAATGGGAGTGTTTTGGACGTTGGAGGTTTGACTTTCGAGCTTTGGCAGTCTCATTTTATTTCACCGCAGCATGTGCTTTACTTACTATTAAACGTTGTGCCATAGACAAATACACAACACGCTCGGAAATGGGAACGTGTGAACCCTGCTGCCGGCTTTATTTTTCACTATATGCTTATTATACTGCAGCCTCTTCCAGGCCCATGTTATTATGCTACGGTGAATTTGGAGGTTGAACGTTTGTTTGGGAGCAATTTCGTTGCCAAATGTGTGATTGAAATTATAGCAACTCAGTCACCTAGGGCTATGTGTTAAAATGCATCTAATTCACGCATTTTGCCGAGGTAGGGAAATGTGTTAACAAAGAGCCTTTAAATTGTTAAATAACTAGCATTGAGCGTTAAATGCTTGTTATTGGAAACTTTTGTTATAATTGTATTTTTATTCAAATTATTCTCCTTACTCTTCGTGACAATCAAACAAATACTGCGGGAAAGTGAAATCAAATAGACACACAAGGAAACAATGAGATGATCGAGAAAAAATTATGATATCTTGCATGCTGAGAAAAGAAACTCTGGCGAAATAGGAAGAGTGTAAAGAGACCGAAAAAGCACCAATAATACATTCCATCAATGGAATGTCTTAGAGAAGGGTTCGATGAAACAGAACCAGTAATTAAAAAACTAAAGCTATTCCGATAGGAAAGACCAAATTTCCATACTCGTCCCCAATTGGCTTTGTCAAGTGCGTGTAAGTGTGTAGTGGGAAGTGTTTAATTTATTTTCGCAAACAATTTTTGAAACACCAAAATCATCACCACCAGACAAATGTGTTAGTACCGCCTGCTACGTGAAAGCGTGCTGTCGTTGGGAAAGTTAGCAATGGGTAACCT
>JXXA01002085.1:0-12310 GCA_000956255.1 Anopheles punctulatus | reverse complement strand
GCCCCCCCTCGATTACCCCTCGGCTTCGCGCATCAAGTATCACGACTAGATTTTTCAGTATCCTGCTGAGTCTGTTGGGCTCTCGACTTACAGCGTAGCGGCTACACAAGTACATTCTATTGGTTTCGGTGATGGCAAATCCTTCGAAGTAGTAGGTTGATGCGCTCTGTATAGAGCCTAAATTGCTGCAATCCTTGTTTTGGCCGAACCCTAGTTGCTCTCAGTGGTTTACGTTAGCTTGGATAACCTCCATGTTAACGATTTGGTAATGATCATCTGGGAGAAGTTCATTTTTGGTGCATATTTGAACGTGTTGGTCACAAAACACATTTAGCAGGTTTGCGACAGCTACGGGTAAAGTGGCCTTTTTCACCGCAGCGCAAGCGGTCTTCAGACCTATTAGGTCCCTGGCAGTCTCGGCAGATCTGATCGTTTACTCAGCATCTAAAACCTCTTGTGTAGCAGAATCTGCATGGGACATCTGGACCATATCACTTTCACACTATTTGTTAGAACTATGTCAGTCGCTACATTTGTTACCAACGTTACGTACGACATCTTAAAAAGACGCCCGCAGCTTCACCTGTAAGATAGTGTACACGATTTCATATTCCTTGAGTCTTTTATATGTTCAGCTGTCGTCAGAATGTCAATTACCCAGTCTGGCACATAGCCGACCAACTTTTTCGACCAGCATCATCCATCACCACAATCGGAGCCCTTCGCGTCTGCATATTTCAGCTAGAAAATTAAGTCACCAAGCCTGGTGTAGGATACTCTTATCACACATTCCGCGAATTCTTTAAGCTCCAGGTCGACTTTCATCTTTGGAAGGGTATCTTCGTTCGTCTTTGTTTCCTTCGTTGTGACTATTATAGGTTCTGGTTTCGTGCGTTTGTCTAATGGTTGAGGCCTTGCAATGACTGGCGGCTTTGAACCAATCTGTTCTTCGTTTGCCACGTTTAGGATTACATTTTTCCTTTTCACCACTTTAGTCCATGATTCCTTCCTCAGAACTATGTTTTAATCGGTTGATCTTTCAATCGACGAACTGCTTCCGGCTCCTCAGAGTTTTTTTACTCTTTCTTTCTGCAGCATACAAAACATCAGCTCGCGTTTCACACTACAAAGGTCTGTAAGGATCTGTACTGCCATTATCCGGTCTTTTATGTACATGTGCAACTTGCTTCTTGTTGTAAGTGTCTTGCAATTGCACTCTTACCATTCATGCATTCTTGCAATTCTTGCAGTTTATCGCAGATCTGCGCTGCAATTACTTCCTATGTCTATGCTAGAGTTGCCTTCTGCAATCTCCATAACAGCTTTCCCTTTACCTTTTGTTATCTCTACGTTTTGCATAGTGATTCCTCAAGAAGGAATTTAGTTGTCTTTAAGCTTCTCCCAAAAAATGCACCTATGCTATTCATGGTACCTACAAATAAGTTTTACTTCTCGTTTCCGCCCATCAGTTTACGAACACTCACTAACTTTCATGTTGTTCACAGACACTCATTTTTATATGTACAAACCCTGTAAGCGCACTCACTACACACTGTAAGATTAATTTGAATACTGAATGAATGAATAAATATTTGACCGAATGCACAATTTATTATAGAAAATTGCTAGATTATTACCAAACCTACCAGAAAATCGTTGATTACCGCCACGTCCGCCCCGAATACCTCGTCCGCCACGTATTCCTCCTCGATTTAAACGACTTCCATCAGCATCATGACTGTACGTTCGTTCTGAACGACGATTCATTGAGAAACTTGACAAAGTATTTGTACTCGAGCCTTGAATAGCACGCAATTGTTGATCGATTTCCAACTTTTCTTGACGCAATTGTTCGACCTCCTACAAGTTATGATAATAAAAAATGTAGCAGCAATTTTCCACGAATACGTTGTAAAGCCAATGCCAAACGGATATAAGCAACCAAATTAAAAGCATAAATAATTTTGTAATATAGTTCACGTGGTGTATCATAAATTGTTAAATTGTTTACATTGCAATTATGTTGTATGCACCAAATGAATGCATTTCTCATGTTTAGTTTCTACACAGAAACCTGCTGATACGGATGTATTTCAAGCTATAGTTACAATTCTACCCGAAAATGATAGTCAAATATAAGAAAATGAAAATTTTTGTCACCAATCTGTTTTTGATTTGCAGAAATTACCCTTAATAAGTGGGTCATGAACAAAATGATAAATAAAAAACATGCATGTGTGTTTTATCCATGCTACCTCAATAGCAGGCTAGGCAACTATGCAGTAAACGAGAATGCCTAACGTTTGCCACATTTTATGTACGAGAAAAAAACAAAAAAAGTCCATAGGTTGGGAAAATTGGGATCATATGTTCCTTCATCCGAATGCGTGGAATTAAAATTACTTGAATTTCACGCAGATAATTAATCACCATCGAACAGGTTAATTGAAAAATTCCCGGTCTGACATATAGAGGGCGGTCCAATAAAACATTAAAATTGTGAACTGACAAAAAATTGTTCATGTGAAAACATAGAACATTTGAAGAATGAAATTAGCGATAAGCTATCGCATATTCAAATAAAGAAAATGATGTTTAACAGTTGCCAATGTACCGTGCCACAAGCCAGTAAAACGAAGAAAAAAATCTATTAACTGCGCTTCGAATTGCTTCCGCATCCACCGTATTCTCCAGATGTGGCACCCGGCTACTGTTTCCAATTACTCGTTGTGAAGAAATTTTCGACGAATAAAGACGTGATCGCCGAAACAGCCAAGCTACAATTAATGGTGTGTAATATTTCAAATCATTTTGACTTTTCTAAAATGTTAATTCATAATTTCTACAACAATTTCTACAATTTAGAATATGTATAATCATAAAAGAATTGTATACTCATGAATGAGTGAGCGATGAGCGAAACGAATTAAGTATCAAATCACTAACAATACTAAGAATTGATGCCTGTGCTATTAATAATATTATTAACCTTTGACAACGTGGTTCCCTTCAGCTCTACAGTAGGGATTAAGAATTTAATCACATACTCACACTACATAATTTTTATGCTTTTAATTTAGATCTTATTTTAATCATTTTAATCCTATTATACATACAAACCTTCAAATGCATTAAATGATATTCTAGCAAAACTTTGGCATTCGCTATAGAATCAACAGTGCCGACAAAAACAAATGGTACTTGTCCTTCTTCTCGTGGTATACTAGGCTCCGGTTCATTATCTCCTTCGATCTAAACGTAATCGATAAATGATCGATACAAATAATACACGCAATTAATTCAAAAATTTTCAATTTCATTTAACTCAACAGGAACAGTAAAACAATACAAACCTTTACACGTACAACACCACTTTTGTCAACTATTTCTTGAATAATCCTGCCATTCTTTCCAATAACTTTTCCAACCAAATTCCTCGGAACCTGTAACGATTCCTCGCTGTATTCTAGCATAGCTCGAGCTTTTTTCACAGCTTCGCTGGACTATGGATTAAAACATCAATATTTTGTAAATTTCTAAAACGTTATATCATATTTTCCTATATAGATTATTTTGTGAAGATTTACTCACTTCTGCAGAAATTTTGAATGTACAAGATTTTTCTTCTAGTTCGATGTTCAACACACCATCCAACTTACGAGCAGTTTGAATGTTACCACCATGAGCTCCTATCGCGAGTCCCATTAAATCCTCTCGAACCTTAAACTCATCAGTGAATCTGTTGATATGCAAAATGAAAAAGAAGGTACGATACAATTTGTTATTGTTGAGCAATTTATGACATTCTATAATTTATAACATTTATAAATTTATAAGCAATTTATAACATTCTATAATAGAATGAAACTATGCATGAAAAAGAAAGAACGCTTTTAAAAGCTAAAAAAGCTAAAGGTTCAAAATATCCTCTGGACACATCGAAGGAAAACCATATGCACGACGAATATAAACAATTAACCAAAGTTCATATCTGTACATATCGATAAATGCACCACTTCCAAAAAACAGACATAGAATAAAATTGGCTCAAATACAAGAATCGATTCGTAGCATGTATCTGATGGGCTTTCAAAATCAGCTCCAAAATTTTGATATTTCAATCCTTTCAATATAGCGTGAAACAACCCAACATAAAGATAAAATGTATCTATAAATTATATTTATGTCATATCCAGCACGATGTACCGAAAAAAATTACCGTTGATGCTTAGTTCAAAGCAATTCATAATTAAAGTCACATTATTAATATGAAACTGACAAAAAACATTCTGATAATAGGTTATATTATCTACAAGTGATCGCTTAGCAACGATTGCTCGTTAAATCAAACCATTTCACAATCAATTTTCATTATACTATGCCGTGAAACCATAGGAAAATCGGCTACACGGGTAACACTTTGCACTGCACCTTTTCTCGTCTATCCTTGGAAGAATCCAGATGATATAGCGTACTTTAGTGTAAGGATCTACGAACGTAGTCGTAAACAATATATTTTGAATCGGCTTGATGCACAAACGCAAATGATAAGCACAGGACCGTAAAATTGAATAACGATGTAAAATAATTGAACAATGGAAGTACCCGAACGAACAAAATAAATAAGTGAACAAGGTCAAACACGATCGTCATCGACAAACATCGTACAACGCACAATCATTGATAACCACCCACGACATGGTGCAGTAATTGTGCGGAATCCGACAGGTTAATTATTCTCAAATAATTCAAGAATTCTCAAATAATTGACATCTCAACAATTCTCAAGAATTCTCATAGATTGGTAAAGAACAAACCCATGTGGTTGAGGGATAGTGATAGAACGGGAGATATTACGAATGTTTAAGAGTACTTATATTTCATATACTTTGGCTGCTACAAAAGCTAAATACTTCGGTGGTAATTAGAAGATGGTTACTCAAAAGTTAAAAGTATGATGAGTTAATAGAGGATACTGATGCCGTATGTTGTTGCTCATCCGGTTTAAAGTGCTTGAGATATACTGATCATGTATCTGTAATGCTTGAAAAGTGTGCAATTTTCAGATGGGAAACCTATTTCTGGCCAGTATATAAATTATGTAAGCAAACAGCTCGAACAATAACTTTTTCATTGATTGAGCGCGATGAATCTAAAAATGATCAGTCGATGGTCGACGATATCTGCTTTAATTTAATAAAGTTCATTTTAAGAGCAAATAAACTCTAATGTAAGCAAATACGTATTTCTATTGGAGGATGGGAGTCTCAAAATCATTTCAATTGGTTCAATTGAGCCCATAAATGGATATTGGTTATTTATCTGTAAAATAAGAAAAAGGGAGTAAGAGACAGGTTATGTTGAAGATTATTGTAAATACTGCGCAATTTACTACGACTACATCAAATTTATGGTATAAACAGAAGATATACCTGTATCTTGGTTGAGATGATTACCAGTGTTTTCATCAGCAAAAATAATCGAAAAAGACAAACTGGGAAGCAGCTGGGACGACAAATTCGTTTTGTCAGGATATTCTGAATATTAACACACTCACTGAATATTAACACTTAGAGTATCAGACTCAAAAACAAAAAAAAACATCCTTTTCTTGTAAAGTAATTACAGAGACAGCGGTGTAAGCGGCAATATTTTCTATGGTGTAAGCGGCCATATTTGTTACTTGTACTGAGAGCGAATTAGAAATAGAATCGAAGGCATCGGTAACAAAACTCATAAACCTGATCAGGTTAACATGGTACTAAAAGTATTGAAATAGCTTCCGATAATCACGAGGTCTTTCTCTTTCAGGTGTGTTTGCACTAAATCTAGACCACCAACCAATGAATTTTATGCGTCAGCGAGCAAACTGGGCATTAAAATACGAATTCTGATTATTCACCTATCGTGTTCAGTCGCTGAATCGAGTTGATTGATGCCAGGCAGTATTTAATATTGAGCAGACATAACATGAATGAAGCATAATATCACATTGTTAGCAAACACAGTTACAATGCCTATTCATATTAGTTTAGAGGCATTAAGTTATCTTTGAATTTGCGAAACAATCACACAACTTAATGAATTTCTATTTTTTATATGAGTCTGGTTCGCCTTTCCTAGTTTTGACAAAGTTTTTAGTTATTTAGTTAATTTTGTACACAACAAAGTTGTAATTTATGATACAAGGGACGCTTTTGCTACCTAAATACTATTCCTTTGCGTAAATTCACCTCAAGAAAATGTAAAAGACATCAGATAGATTGAAAATGAAGTTCGTTATGAACTGAGATAAACCAAATGAAACCTACTATAAATTATCTTATTATAAATACCATTATAAAATACCATACCATTATAAAATACGTTTAAATTATAAATACCATCTTGCGTAACTAGATAATATTTTCGAAACATACTATTGAGTTTGGAGACATTGTATTCGTACAAGTTTGGGTTTCATCGGATCCAAATGGATCACAATTGTTTGAAAAACAGGATATGGATATTTTGAACAAATCAAAGACGCAAATGTAAAATATTTAATAATTATTGCTGTAGCATTACATAACAATAGCATTACACAACGAAAGTAAAGCAAAGATTGAAGTAACACGGTTCGAGTTAAGACACAAAGGCAACCGGTTTAGGAAATTAATCAACTCACTAACATTAGTAAGTTAAAGGTGTATAGATGTGTAGGACTTATTATAATCCTTTAAATGTGTTCCGTTCAGAAAAGGCCAATAAATTCCGGCATTAAATTTATAATTTCCCTAAAACTCATACGCATCAAATAAAAACCATCCATTATCTTAAGTCGTATCGATAGCTTTGCGATCGATTTTCGCGTTCGCGGAAATGATATCAATATTTTTTTTATCAATTCTTCTTTGTACACCTTCGTACAAAATTACAGCAAAAAAACCGACAAAAAATCGTATCCAAGCGCCGGAATGAACAATAGAGTGACAAAAGCCAGAATTTGGACGGCCAAACGTAAAGTCGGACAGTTGCTGATTCAGTGTAATTCATGATTTTATATATTATTTCTATAGCATATTGATATTTGTACTACTCTCATTGGATTCTATCACCGCTTTCAAGCGTCTGTGCATACTTTCCACTAAGTTTGAACAAATTTATGGTCCAATTTCTTCCCATTCCTTTTTTACAGCTTCTTCTAACTGTACCTTGTTACTCACACGGTGTACAGCAACTTTTTTTCAAATGAGCCCATAAATGTTCAATGACGTTAAGATCTGATGATTGAGGGGCAGTTTCTCTACACTTCCTTTAAGGGTTTCCTTCAACATGTTTATATAATAAAACTTATCCATTGTACCCTTAATAACGTGAAGTTTACCCACTCCTTTAGCCGACATACACCGCCAAAGCATCAAGGAGCGGTTAACTAACGATTTTAACTAAACAGTTTCCTTTGAATGCTTCCTTATCTTAACGCAATACACAACGCTGCCCATCCGAGCTAAAAATATTAATTTTGGTTTCATCTGTAAATACATCCTGTAGAAATATCTTTTTTACCTTAAACAACCTTTATTTATTCAAGAAGATTAGTTTACCTTACTCCAAAATACCACATCTTTATCAATATACGCTTTAGCAAATTCCAATCGAAGCTTCCGATTTTTCCGATATCAAAGGCTTCTATTGGGAACCTTGCATGAAGCCCATTGCGATGTAAGTAATTTTGCATTGTTTGAGCAGATACATTGATGATCAATTCAGCTTGCAACAGTTCTTTAATATTCACTGCAGTGGTAAAAGGGTTGGATTGAATGATTCTACGAATCATTATTCCTTCCCTAGGCTGGATTTTGTGTCGAGACAAGCGATTATTTGTCGTTTTTTTTTATACTTTTTGTAGTTTTATACTTTTTAACTATATCCTGAATTGTTGATTTGCTTATATTAGTCAAACTACTTACATCACGAATGCTTTCTATCTTCATGATGGTATATGATTACATTTCTTTCTAGCCACTTTGTATGGCGCATGTTTGAGAAATTTATAAAAATGTTAATGTCCGAAAGTTTCTAAACGATGGCCAAGAATCGACTAAAACAGTAATTGTACTGTACCAAGTGTCAAAACCCGGTTCCCCAATATTTTATCGATTTTATTACTAACAATTCTAACAATCCGACTTTACGTTTGGCCGTCCAAATTCTGGTTTTTGTTACTCAATTGTTCATTGTGTCGTTTGGATACGATTTTTTGACCGGTTTTTTGCAATTACTTTGCACGAAGGTGTACAAAGAAGAATTGATAAAAAAAATATTAATATTATTTCCGAGTGCGCGAAAATCGATAGCAAAGCTAGACGACTGCTCAATTTCAAAGTGTCCGGATTCGAATTTGGCACACTGTTTTTTAAAGCATTTAATTGGGTCTGATAACTGAACATATTTTTAGAAAACATGATAACATTCTTGCAACCTATTATGGAAACGGCAATGTGTCAGATGAAACATGGAATAAATGCATGGTGCAATTTTCCGTAGGTGCTCTTTTTCGTAATGCAAATATGACACAGTGGTTAAATACAAACCACATTTCTCGACACCGCATGCATGTGTCGACACTAGAAACAAATACCACCGCTGACCTACGATTGCTTCAACGATTTCCAACTAGACACAGACAGGCATAAATTTCCTTTCTTTTGCTTTCTTTTTGCTTATTCTCGCAATTAGTACACTCAAAGCTTCGACAAACCAATCGATACGTACCCCATCCCAAATCCCCCATTCCGTGAAGATGAAAGGATAATACTTAGAAAGAAAAAAACTAGTGTAAAAGGTACGAAATTGGTATTATAATTTGTTGTATATGTCTTTCAAATTAGTGAATATATTAGAATGAATTTGATTCGACCCCTTAGATCTGCAAATCAAACAAAAATTTTACCTGTTACCAACTTTTATCATCACGGAATTTGTTCCTGCACAGAGAAAAATGTATATGCTTTCAAACAATTGTTTGTATATGTTCTAAACTACAATACTAAAACCATTATTCGAAACCCACTAATACTTGGAAACATTATTCTCAAAAACGACAACTCAATTCGTTGTAATTTATCGGTTGAATTTAGAAAGAATTTTCTTCTTCACAACCGATCCAATTAATACATTAACACCTAGGATAGTTCACCAATATGTAATACTGCTTCAAACATCGAAGCAGTTTATCCATCCATACAGAAATAGTTGAGTGCTCTACCGGTCAATCAAGTCAATCAAGGTAACATACGCTGTGAGTAAAATTTACAAACTAACAATATTAAAATAGTAGAATGCATAAAGCACAATTTGGCATATCATACAATCTTTAACCGCATAAAAATAGCATTCTTTTTATAGGACTAAAAAAACCAATTTAACTTTATCGGACTCAATGCTCGGATTGTTCGATGTGACCAGTATTTTAAATTAACCAGTAAATTTTTAACACTCATGCATTGCAAGACAAAATTGAAATACTCTACCTTAAGTGGTTCATCTCTAATTCTCCAAATTAGGTAACTGTATTGCACCGCCATTAGTTTATGAGATAATTGTCTTGTCCTTCCAGAGTACTTCTCATTACTCTTATAGGGCAATTAATCATAAAATCAAGTGAAACAACATTAATTGTTCTGTTCGCTGAGTACCCGATAGACCAATGCTTTTATCATAAATTGACGGTTAGGTAAATGAACAAACTGACTGTATGTTGATAATAACGTGAGGTTGATTCATTCGTTCATTTGGTTGATTCATTCGTTTTAAACAATTGTTTAAATGCAAAAAATCCAATAATGTCTAGTTATAAAGCTCTACCAATTCATTAACAGAAAATTCCCATCGTTAGTAATATTTCTAAGTGCTGACAAAAAATATACCAGTTAAAAATATACCAGTCTAAGAATACTGAATACAATATAAAGTTTCTTTTCACAATATTTTCGAAATTATAAAATATATTAAACAACTCACCCTCCACAACTCTGTAATTTTGTAGACTCTAGTTGTCGAGCTGCTTCTTCAGTTCGTTTCAATAACATAACCTATAAAACAAAGATTATTTTATGAAAAAAAGAGTTCATAGAAGAGAAGAAACAAATTATTATAAAAAGGCATATAAATCTTACTTTTTGATTTAAGTTTCGAAAGTGCATGTCCTGTATCATCATTGCTCGCCGTTGCGTTGCTTCAGAACGAGAAATTACACGTAAAACTCCACGTTCCGATACATAGCGACAGATGGCAGCTTGTATAGTCTTCTGAAATTCTTTGTGAACACCTTCAATTTTTGCACTTGGTAAATCAAGAAATTTAATGAATAACAATAATTTCAAATTATAACTTCCGTGTAAATAAAAATACTTACTATTCCTGTACTTCCTGTGGCACTTCGATCTCAAATTGATGAAAAGTTTTCTCATTGATTGGTGAATTCGGGTTAACAGCTCGAATCCGATCCGTATTCACAATTTCCGTGTAACTATTATCCCAACCAAGATACTCGACAACGAGAAACTCCCCTTTCATCATCTAGAAGTTGATAGAGTTAAATTTGCGCTTGGGTTTCTGCTCGTTATGATTGTTTGATTTTTTTTGGTTGGTTGTAAGATGCTCCTGATAGCGAAACGTAGTTGTTTATCCTTACCTGATATCTTCCTGATATTTTGGGTATGACCTTAGACAATATAAACATATTATAATCTTACCTTAATTACCGCTCGCCACCAACCACATGCTTCATTTTCATGAGATCGAGAAAACACTTCGACTTCCATGCATTCGAAGAAAATGTCACAGTTTTCACTCGGTGGTAATCTTACTTGATTGAAGGGGAACTTTGATTCCTCTTGCCAGCTGAAACAGAAAAAAAAACAAAAATAAACCATAATATCTAAACCCATCCATCTAAAAGCAAACTATCTTAGTACAATAAACTGCTCTGCTATGTCAAGGCAAAAATATGCCAACGAGTTAGCACTCATCGTATTCGATTTTTATAGTATTTCACACAAATGTTATTTCCTAGTTCGTTCCATACTTACTCATTCTCGAATTCTACATTGATCCCATCATCAAAAACATCAGTTACGATACCCTGTAAAATGAAACATTAAAATATATTACATTAAAAAAAACATAACATGTTACATATAACAAAGGAAATAAGACATCAACAAAATGATGTAGTACATGTAATTTTTAAGACAAGAAGAAAAATTAATTTCCTTAAAACACATATTTTAGTTTTGGTAAAACCTTTTGCAACTAAAAACGAACGGGGCAGATGATAAAAGTAATTTGTATCAACTAAAAACAATAAAAGTCAAATATTTGAAGGATTATTATGATTCAAATATTTACAGGATTATTTACTGAAATTTGGATCCTAAATATTATAGGTACATATTATGCACATTCAATGAGTTCGCCGCAATCGGCATACGCCCTTACAACGTTTCCAATGATTTTGGTATGGTTCTAGAAAATATGAAACAGTATGATTGGTAGAAAAAGACACACACAAAGGTTATTGTCTCTTAAGTGGCTACCGGTAAATAATGACGACTTTACCATGAGGCATTACTTCCCGTCTAACTGATAAAACAGATAAATAGGCCAACAAACTAAGGATCACTGAAAATTATTCAATCCTATCCTAAAAGCATGCCAAAAAAGGAACTTCTATCACACTTGATGTAATCACATATTTGGTGGAACGAATAGCTAGCTGCAGCTATGATGCACCCAAGCAACTCAGGAAAGCTCTTTCTTCTAAAACAGAAATGACTGCCGATACTGAATACATGACGAGATTCTTAAGTTAGAAAGTCCACGCAATAATAACCTTGTAATGAGCACCATTATCACCGCATACTTCTACCGCAAGTTCGTCCATTTTGAATTATCTACAAATATAATTATAATTCTGCTATCAGCCTCTTTCTTATTAACAGCAGAGCTCACGCGAATCGGCTTTACTATAGAGGTGTATCAAAACGGTACTAGGGTTCCGAATGAAATACCAGAGAACAAATGCGATCCGCTCCCAAGGTAGTTAGAAAAAAGCTGATGGTATTCCCGGCCAGCATGACAGCTATTCGAAGGCGAAACCCGGCAAACAATTGACAGATAGTTTGTACGCAAGGGTGTGTTGCGGAAGGCTGAAACGGGGTGAAGAGCACGCAAAATGAGAGTGTATGCGGGAGAAACCCCAGAAAGTAAGAATGTGTTTGGGTTCCTGTTGGAATTTTGAGTTGGTGTTCGCATTTGGTTCGTA